>JAYKKI010000021.1:7362500-7660000 GCA_039881145.1 Druceiella hillmani | reverse complement strand
CGTTAAACGATTAGATTGGTCGTTTAACGAGCTTAAAACAAAATTAGTACGAGGGCCAGCTGCAGTATTTTGTAAAGCAATTCCTCCGATCTGCTTTAAAATCTCCACCTCATTTATGTTCTACACCAAAACTTATGTACCACATCATCCCGTACCGTAGTTAGCTTAAAATTGTAATTTCCCCGTAGACTGAACGCGAACGTGATTTATCAATTTTCGTTACTTGGCTTGATTTCATTGTTAGCTCTAAACTGCTTACAGGCTGACACGACTATATTATATCCTATTATTTCCAGCCTCAATTCCAAGAAATAAAATAAATTTTATCGAGAGAAAAGTCTTCTATTATATAATAGCACATTATATATAATACTAAATTATTGGATTGGTAGAAAATAATATTAGGTTTCGCAATTGAACTCAAAATTTGGCTGTTTTATATCGGTCTGAATTACAAATATCAAACTTGACTGTAAGTTGGGAATAGTGATTGAAATGTCCACACGACTCTTGGCATGCCGTACCAAAATCATGAAACCCTTATGGCATTACCTGCGTCCATCAGATATTTTTTTTTGTTTCCCCAGTTATTTTTCTCAAAAGCCGTTCAATATAAACATTATTAATTGCTATATTATATTAAATTTTTTTGTTATGTGGACATTCAAAAAATATTTCTGGGGAAAATTTAGAGAGGAAAATTACTCTCGAATTATTTAATCTTTACTACTCGAATTATTTAATATATCTTATGTCATATGGAGTATTTTTAGACACGAAAGCATACTAGGGCTTAAACATATTTTTTAAAAAGGTTAAATAGTAATATTTCCATAGATGCGGTGAAAAATAAGCCAAAATTTATTCGCTCCTCTCGCCATCCATTAAACAATTTCACAAACCCCTTAAATTTATGTTACGATAATAATAGGCCTTCCAGAAACTTACAAAAGTTTACAGAACCTGTTAAATATGCTTTAAACTTGCACTATCCGTATTCTGTGCATATTTAGGAGCTACTTGGTATTTGAGGGTTTGTAGTATAATTAAAAATATAAATTTTTCATAACCTATCTAACGGGGGTGAAAATTATGGTGCGTATTTAAAAAAATTTAGGAACTAGGATTTTTTACTATAATTTTCCTGTTACAAATATATTTGGTTTTACTTAACATGCTTTTTTTCACCATTTTTATTTTATTAGTTTTAAGAAAAAGAATGTAGGAGACCGCGTCTTGTTTTTAAACGTTTATTGGAATATATTTTTCAAATATGCACTATGAAATTGTGAAGAAATATTTCAGTTTTCTCTGTAACTAACAATTTCAACATCGTGCAAGGTGTGAGTTACAAAATGTGTACACTATGATTAATCTTTTCCTGATTCTTATTAAAATATATTTTAAAAAGTTGGCTAGCGAGAAATACATAGGGTAATAATATGTATTAAAACGCCAAATTTAATCAAATTTAAACAAAAGTAATCATAAAGGTATGGTTAGGTAGTGGGAAAGGTATAAACCCTATTTTATGTAGAAACCTATAACGTCGCTGAAACGCATGAAGGAGAGAAAAGAAATACAAAACCCTATATACATACATATATATATATATATATATATATATATATATATATATATATATATATTTATATATAATATATAAAACAAATATTTCTTATCTAACAAAAGCTGCTGCACTCTTTCCGAAGTCAAAATGCTTATGTAGGAACGAGATGAGATATTTGTCCACGATTTACTAAATTTGTCGCGATTTTTCATTAGTAATTATATTTGGTTTTTTCAACAATTTTGCAGACAATTTAGTTCTTCATAGCTACATCCATTTTATTTTATTTAGTAATGTAATTTGCTGATGAAAATTTCTATCGATTCTTAAATATTAGACAAATATAGAAAAATTGTACCTTGATATGCATTCAATTTCATTAAGAAAATATTCAAACTAATTGTTAAACCATTAACATATTTCAGTGTTGTAATTATTGGGGTTAAATATATTAGAGGACAAATAGTGCATTTCATGCAATTGGAAACAATATTAAAAAGAGACAAAATTCACTTTCATGATTTATTTAATAAAATAGACATTTTGAAGAAATTCAGTTGCACAAATTTATACAATTTATCTATATTGAAATTTCCAAACTCGACGTCTAATATTTCTACGTCATATTAGTTCATGTATATTTTTAATTTTGAACATCACATGTGGAGTTTGAACGATCTCCCAGTGTCATTTTTCAATCATGTTATGCTTTCTGTATCAACTAGCGGTCAGTGATTTTTAACTATACCCGGTGTGTTACACAAGCCCTCGGTGATTAGATGTGCGTTACCCTCTTCCATCAGATAGTACGTGTTTTACGTCATTGACGAACCTAATGATACCCTGCGTGATTTTACGTAGAAGTTGTACGTAATTTGTGGACATACAAATCTGCTGTATTTTAGGAATATTGTTATGAAAATGAATTAACCCCTTCCCGCTACCTTTAATTATTTAAATCTATCCATCTTGCAACACCTTTCTAGTCTTTGTTCTACTGGTACTTAACAAACATACTTATTCATTTGAAATCTACAGGGTAACGTGTTGGAAGTTTGTATACATGTCACAGATATAAATTAAAGTTACAGAACAATCAATTGCAGAACAAAGATAAAAACCCCTAAATATAAATTTGAAGCAGTTGTTAAATCAATTAAAAGTCCTATTTCTCTGAATGTCAATAGTGAGAAAGAAAATAGAAACTCCAGAAAAGGGGTCCTTGCCAATTGCGTGCGGGTCTATGTTATAAATCACGTGCTATTTAATACCATGAAATTATTATGATATTAATCATTTTAATTGAAACCTCATTGACATATATCTATAAGGCTTTTAAAACATTTAAAAAGTAAGAAAACCTTGGTCTATATTTTTTGTGCCAGATATAACGAATGTTAAATTGAGAACATTAAAATATATAGGCCCAAAATATGTAATAAACATTTTTTATATATAAATTAGATAAACATTATCAATGTTATTGGATATAATACATTCAATAAAAATATTACAATACTAGGTTTTTATGGCATTCTTGAATATTTTTATTCTTAGGGTTTATTGTTAAGTTCACTGTATAGGGTAAGTACAATAGCGACTACATTTTTTAATAAAAATATCATAAAACAATTATGAAGTCAAATCAAAACGCTATTTTGAAGCAACAATACAATTACCAAAAGAATTTTTACTACGATAAATATCAAAATATATTACCTCTGTAGAAATGAAAACGATAGTAAAACCATCTAGTGCTATAAGTGACTTAAGTTACTAAACGAACAACTCAAGTCCTAGCGTGATATAAGTTGATCGTTTGGTGATTTGTTTGTGATTGTGAATTTGCACATTAAGCAAATCTGCATGACGTTGGGTAAGTTCTAATAAATTGAATATGGTTTTGGAAATGAGTTAGAAGAAATCGACAGAAACTTCGAAGAAAAAATACCAAATTATTCAATGTTATTGTTATAATCATTCATCATCATAAAAAAATTGGACATGATAACGCTTACTGTTACTAAATCCACCCACAAAATGTTGATCTACATATTGTGGAGCAATTTATGAAAAAAGCATGACTTTGTACATATTTATATCAAATATTTCTTTGACACTGGGAGTTGTCTAGGCTGCATTATTTCTGCGACAAAACTCATGTATAAAAATAATGGGAATTTTTTAATAATCCACGACTTTAAACAATGCGTTCTAATGATTTAATTTTAAAGTGCAAAATAACGAAATTTTCACTAACGATGAAAATTCTCAGTGAAATTTCAATTGTTTCGAAAATTGAACTTGGTATTTAATAGAGGGTTACAAATTAATCGATATTACTAGTATGTATTTCCCTTCACGTGAAATGCCACTTAATTATGTAAGATAAATAATACATAACAAAATTTTATCATATAACTACATTATGACGGAGATGTTTGAAGGATTAAGGTGCAAGAAATAGCATGTTGAAAAAATATAAATTAATTTAAAATATAACGCCTTTATCGGAATAAACAACTTAAGAGCATCTTCAGTAATAAAATCTTTCAATGACAAATATTACAATCATTTTATAAGGAAAGTCTGTAAATAATCTACATATGTAAATTACTTCAGAACTGAAGATCATTGAATATTGTCTCTATTAGGGAATATTTTTTTTTGAAGGAACAATTTAATTTTTTTTTCAAAAATTCGTCTGACTCATTACGAATTATCATAATTAAATAATTTATAGCATCTACAAGCTATTCATGAAGAAAGGACTTTCGCACTTAGTGTCGCGTACGAAGAATAAAATTTTATTTACCAAAAATAATTGACACAGTTCTTAATATTACAAATTAATCTTTAATATCTTAGTCGACAGAGAAACGGATTTTCTGCAATCCTACGCCGAGGAACACCCGGAAACACGTCAAAAAGGGTCACGTAATTATGCGTAGATAATCCTTTCGCCCTAATTCGCGTTCCAAATTTAGATCTCATGACGAGCCTTAAAACGTTAACGGCATGGAAAATAGTTAAATTCGATTTATTTTAACATTAGCGCAAACAGCATAATGGATAGACAGGTTTTAAGAGGGTCTGCGTGATATATCGGCGGACAAGAGACTTTAAAGGGACTATCCCTTTCGTGACAGCCAGATGTGGGTTTTATAGTCATCGATCGTGTTTGTAAGCTATAATCTTTTTATGCGAATTTAATTCTCTATGAATATGCATAAAATAAATACTTAAATAAAGCTTTTAACTGTTTTGTAATTCATTCCATGTAGCATAGGGTATATAAGCGAGGTATATTATATGTTGCGTAGCTAAAGATTTTAGGGTGGTTTTAAATTTGGTTTTGTATTTAGTAAGAGAAATTATTACCATGAATTTAAGTGTCAACTTTATTTGTGGGTGATCGATGTGGGCTAGTGTATAAAAGTTGGCGCAATCAAAAACTCCTCAGAACGAACCTTGACTCGATATGTATTTTTATTTAAAAGTTAAGAATTGTGGTTACTAATAGAACAGAGAGTCCATATGTCCTACTCTAATGGAGAATATTCTTTATATAGTAATTAGGATATATTGATAGTTGACGACATAAAGATAGAAAGACCGATGAATAGGGGAGAAAGGGTCCCAGAAAATTATTTTCCTGTTTGAAATTTTACGTGAGGCGATTTTATTTTAAAAGTCGATGCTAAGGATCAAATCGCAGCAGATTTGTTAGGTGTAATATATAAATAGGATAATTTGCAAAGATGATTAAATAATTATATTTCGTTATAATTAACCAGAGAGAATATATTTATTTATTTTATTGCAAATTAATATTGCCATTAAATTTCAAATATAACCATATATTTGAACTTAGGAGATTAATCGTATCAATTTTTCAATTAAATTAAACCGGTTCTTTTATAACCTGTAATACAATTAAGGACTAATCTAAATATGAATATGACAATTAAGATGTGGTTTGATCTATTATCGTAAATACTGATATAAAAATCTTTTAGATAATAAACCTTATGGAAGTTTAATGTTTACGTTATCAAGCAAATATTTAAATATTAAATCAAACATATTCTATATATATATATATATATATATATATGTATACATATATATATATATGTATACATATATATATATATATATATATATATATGTATACATATATATATATATGTATACATATATATATATATGTATACATATATATATATATATATATATATATATATATATATATATATATATATATATATATATATATATATATATATATATTATAAGGTTAATGTCCGTATGACGCGAACACAACCTGTCACCGGTACAAACTAATGGAGCAAACCGGTAAGTCAATCTGAACTACTTACTGGTTTGCTCCACTTCCCTCTTTATAAACATTATAATTTCATAGAAAGAGCAGCCAAAGCTTGATACATTCAAAATGTGTATATATCACTTTAGTTTTTTCTAAGCGATCATATCATTTTCTTTTTTGGAATTCTTTAATGATAAAGGCTGACTAATCATGAAGTAATATTTTCATAAGTAGGAACTTTTGTAATTAATTGAAATGGAATGATTTTTTTCCACTTAACTGTTTCATACTTTCTTTTGGAAATATCATGAGTGCATTTTTAATATCTCCAAAATTTTAAAATAAGTATGACTAAATAAATTTAGGTTATTATCAATCTACTAGTTGTTTGTTATTTATTTCGAAGATTATATTTATGTATAAAAAGAAAAGCAGGATTTTATTGTAATTTTGAAAACACCCAAATATTGATAATCTATTTGAAAAAAACGAACAGGAAAATTGTAATTAGATATTGGAGGCTCAAAATATCAAATTACTTTTGAATAGGATTTGCAAATGTATATATATTTTTTTAAATTATAACATAAGGAACTAAGTAAACTTTGGATGTTGTTATGTTTATATGCAGCCATAAAAATTTTCGAAATCCAAGCTAAAATATAGACATTATAATATTGAGAATTTTGAAAAAAAGACTTTTGAAGCATGTGTAACCAAATATATTTAATCTAAACCTATTATAGGTTTAGATGGAAGATGCTGGTATGTGAAATCAAGTGGGATCCCTAGATATTTTTTTCAAACACTGCGTATTACGACTACACCTAATTAAATACGAATATCATTTGCAAAATGAAAGGTATCAGCGGTTTCAAAGCAGGTAGAAATACGCTCGGACTGTCGGTTCCAGTTGATACTCTGGAATGACATTATTTTTATTTCATCAAACGAGTTAATTAGTGGTCATGGTCGTGTAAAATTGAGAAAGTTTGAGAAATAGTGTGGTTTAATTCCCTATTTTTGGTTTTAAATGCTCTATTTTTAATTCTCTTGGTATAAATTTTCATAATTTGGACAAGAAAAATTTTTGCATAGTTTATAACATTATAATAAAAACAATTTTATTATATTCGTATGTACCTATAGGTATACTTTTTTATTTCTGATCAATAATTTTAAGATGTTAGACTTATTGCCTTATTAATGCTTTCATATATAACAAATGATGACTTTGAAAGAAAAGATTTGACTTTGAAAGTGAGTTTCAATGACAAATCAATGGGTCTTTGATTAACAAGTGAAAAAATGACGATCTTTTATACAAAATATATAGGAAACTTCTGTTGAAACAGATTTCCGGCAATTGCTAGAGTTGAATAGAGTTGCCAAACCTCCATAAGGTTTGGTATGTTTTAAATAACTAGTGCATTTTTGGTAATGTGACTCAGAACTCGATTTTATACTACCGTGTGCAGAGATTAATTCAACTTTGCATACAAGGAGTAGCTTACACTTGCTACTTGAAACAACAATTGTCCAGCGAGACATTCCTGTGTACCTGGGAAAAGAAAGTAATGACCGGAACCCAAAGTTGATGAGTATGAAAGTACTTTGAAATTTAGATCACGGCGTTAGCAGCAATAACGCTAGAAGTGTGTGCATAAATCTCACCTTGGCAAAAAATAATTTGTATTTTTAATGTTTATTTAATCGAAAAATTTATCTTCAATTGTTTTGATAAGGAAGCATAATATTAACTAGTCATTGTACAACCATTTTGTAGGTAGTTCCCGTGCACCGCATCCTGGAGAATCCCAGAAAACGGCTTCCATGGCTTTTTCAAGAAACGGAACTGTTTTTGTGTTTTTTTAATTTACTCAAGTTCGCGGATTTAAAAAAAATATAAGATTAATAAAATTACAAATTAATCATTTAAAAAACCAAAGAAAATACCTTTTAAAGATACTACGTTAGAAAACAAAAAAATATTTTCGAATCTGTTTTCTCTATCTACACACTAACGATATTAATGCAGGCCATGTTTGTTTTTGATTATAATATTTGAGTCTAAATGCGTGGGGCGCTTTGTCTTGTTTTTCGCTTAATTGATAAGCGAAATCATTTATTTTTGTTTTATGTTCAAAATTATTTTTCATTTTATTTTATAAAATCATTGATACGTGTGCAAAATAAAAATAATTCGGACGTCTGGAAATGAGTGAATATTTTCAATATTTTTTTTCGATTTCAAACTAAAAATTTTTTTTAATTTCATGAAATTATTGTATTATCATCAGAACTACACACAACTGTCAAATTTCATGATAAAAAAATTAAACGTGTATGAAATTTAGTTTCGTAAATTCCGTTACAAAGTTAGTCAGAGGTAAAAGAGTATTTAAAATTTCTTCTCTTTAGTGATATATTGCAAATTATTCTTAAAATATTCTAAAATTTTTTTTTATTTCAATTTGAACTTACATAGTTTTTCGTATATTATTAAAAAGGCTGCAAAATATGTACTTCCTCCCTATAGATTACAGGCAAATAAAAATGACATATCTGACATTTGTAGTTAAAATTAAACCTAAGAAAAAAATGTCACGAATATTTAATATTGATAGCAAAAATAAAATTAAAATAGTTATTTTTAATTCTAAGCATATTTAATTTAAATCGTCAGTGATACAGAATACATTGTAGGAACTGTCGCCAGCAACAAATTTAGAGGTAATGTTGCAATCAAGCATCACAACGTAACGAATGGTGTCAGATAGTGTTCTTACGAGTCTACAGGGAAATTAACTTTTCGGCTCCGATACGTTGTGGACGATGCAGCGCACAAGTTGTTGTTTAGAATATAAATATGCGGAAGTGTCGAAGAAGACTTACGAAGTTGTTGTACAAAAGCGTTTGCCTCTTGCGAAGCAATTTTGTGGAAATATTTTCAGTCACGAAATTCAGTTTTATGTTGGGTTGCTCAATTTATGTTTATAAAAAGAGAGATGCCATCTTTTCAACGATGCAACTTTATTTTACAGCAGTAAGAGTGTTTTTTCAATCAATGAAAGATGGGATTGTCACCCAATCTGATAAAATGGGCAGAAAGGGGTGAAATATATGTCAGTAATAAAAAGTATAATATAAATTTTGAACAATGACTGCATTTGAGTTAAAGATGGCATAAATCTCCTTCAATAAATTAATCATTTTCATAAATAATTTTTTTGGTTTAAAATTGCCCTTAAATATAGACATGTTTCTAATATGTTGGGCAAGAAATATTTTCTACAGCTCTAAAATCTTGGTTTAAGCTAAATGTGGTTCATTAATCAAAATCATTTCATATCTTTTCCAAAACGGAAAAAGCGAATGAAATAATGAGATAACTCACGTATTCGTCCCCTTTATATTCGTTTTCCCTTATGAAATAACTCACGTTTTCATTCGTGTATCCACCTATGTCCGTGTTTTTAATTCAAAAACTGTATTATTTCAAAACTTGAAGTCAATATTATGATAAAGGTCTGAGTGACTTGCACATATTTCAGTAGTAAACAGCCAAATTGTTATGAAACTGTTGTTATGGGTATTTTAGATGGAGGAATTATACTTTTGTGTAATTTTTTTTAATTTGTTTCATCACGTTTTATTCTTCTAAAGGCTCTGCAGTTGAAAGAAATACAACAACAAAAGAGTTGTATAAGGGTTGTATAATGATTTGTTTCAAATTTTAAGTAAGATATTTCTACAGACCTTGATAAAAATTTTTATATTAGAAAAATTTTATTTTCTATATAAAGTAAAATATGGCATAACGATTAGATATATTATATCAAAAAACATCTGAATAATCAAAACTCAAACTTTTTACTTAATAGTTTCTGAAGTTCAAGAGTCATATTATTTTTTTCATTTCGTATATTCTACGGAACATGAAACTTGAAAAATACATTTGAAAAGCAAGTTATGATGATTTTAATTTTTTTTTCAGAACTTAATTTAAGTTACCTGTCCAAACTTTTCCTACTTCCGAAGCTTCTAAAGTAAAAGTCCAAAGCTTCTAAAGGAAGAAGAAATATAACGACATCCGTAGAAGTGAACCTACTCTTTACCAAAAAGAAAACTGAAGATCTTGAAGGCAGCAATTTTTGAGGTATTTTCCATAACTTTGCGCCTGAATTAAGTCGCAGCAGAGCTTGCTTAATTACTACACTGAGCAGAATAAAAATTAGACTGGTGAGACTCATTAGCAACAAGTCGAAATCGACAGAAAAGATCAACTTCCAAGGTCAGGAGGGCTCTCGGATATAAAGGTTGTAAGAGAGTGTTATTACCTCGAATCCTTGTTAACTAAACAATGAAAACGAACAAGAAATCAAGTAATGGACTTAGGTGGCTAAGACTGCAATGAGACAACTGACACTTCTAGTCGAACAGGAAATTTTCTAGTATTTCCAAATTGAGAGTAACCTGGAACCTCGTCTTCCTGATATTTACATATGGGTACTCGGAATCGTGGACGATAAGTGAAATAATGGAAAATAGAGGCTTTCAAAATACGTTGCTGGAGATAGATGTTTTGCATACCATGCACCGCCAAAAGAGCAAACCAGTCTATGTTCGAGCAGCTAAACATCAAAATTAAACATTTGACGATCTGTTAGCAAAGGATTCTCAGTTGATTTGGTCACATTACCCCCGGCAACTATATAACTTGGTTGTGGCGGATAAGGTGAAAGAAATTAAATACGGGAGTAGATCATCTAGACGTTGGCGTGATTACGCAACCACTATTCTTTCGTCTTTAAAGTAACCGCCTGGAATGAAGCTCAAAACAAACAAATTAGAGGATGCTTGTAAATAAAGCCTTGAATGTCTTTCAAGGAAACAGTTTTCATAAAAGAAAAAAGACCAATAAAATGAAGAGAAATAGTTCAATTGATATACTGTGTAATTTAAAGGTTTATATACGGTTAAATATATACAGAATTCCCGTAATATCAATTTATATTTCAAATATCAACTCGTATTCAAGAGGTTTATTTGCAAAAAATTCTACCTTAAAAATTCTAAGTTCCAATATTAGTATATTCCTAGGCTTATTTTCTTGCCGTTTTAAATTCGTTGATGCAACTGTGCAGATTAAAAGTTGTTACATCATATAGATGGACAATGTTTTGATTCGATAAGTATTTTCGTGATTTTGAATAAAATTACGGATAATGAAGTTTATAAAGAAACTAAATTCAATCCGTAATTTCTCGAAAGATTGTCGGATTAAATTAAAATAAATTAACTTTTATTTTTGCATACCATGCGAGAGACATTATATAATAAAATATATGCAATTCCTTAAAAAAATTGGCAACTATCTCATAATCAATATTTCTTGCTTCGCTGATTAGAAACTTAACATTTTGATGCGTTTTTATATTAAATTTTTCTTAACACTTTGTCAACGCATAGCCAAAAATTAATATAATTATAGAAATTAATGCAGAGAACTGCGAAAGTATGAACATATATAAAATAACTTGCCAAATTTAAACAAAGTATAAACTTTTAATACTCATTATAATTATAAAATGTACCGCGTCACTATTATTCCTTTAAATAAAAGTAATTGGATATTAAATTTTATGAAGAGTTGCGTAATATACAAAGTCGAAGTCAATTTTTGTCCAAATCCGCCTAAGTAAGCATAAAATAAGCACATACATTTAAAACTGGAATATTATTAAATGAAAAATATGAAATAACCTATAAAAATGGAAGAAACAGATATAAAAAGAAATATTAATATTAAGTTGAAAAAACTTAAAATATAAATTAAATAAAGGATAAATTTAGTTTCAAATTATGCTCAGAGTTCCAACGCATGGTTTTACTTGTAAAGGTATTGTTAAATCATTTATGGCGTACATTTCCGTTTATTGGAGACATATTTCTCTGAACTGCTAGACCGCGTAGTATGAAACCTTCGAATATAAATATTTCCGCATTTAAAACAAAGATTATGAAACCTAATACCATCATGAATAATGACAGACTTAGGGACAATAACGCAAAAAAAATCAGTATTTAGTTCTTAATTTGTGTAAAATGTTAATCACTATATATAGAGATGAATTATATATTAAGAGAATAACGTAAATAGAATTGAAATTTTAGTCATTATACAAATAGTATCTAGCGGATATATATGTGATTGGTGATATAAAATTAATCTTAAAGAAATTAAAGCTTAATCTGAAAGAAATTATACATATTGTCTCGTACTAATTGCAGATTTTTGAAAAAAATATGTTGATTTCGAGTAAATCGTAGGAATTACATTCATTTGTCAGTGTTCTTTAAATATTTTGTACGATTACAACTTTGACAATTATTTTCAATACAAATACTTTAACACTCAACGACTGCTTTAAATTTGATCGGTTTTTCGAAGACTTGTAAGATTTTATTATTTTTTGGAGAAAACATTGTTTAACCTTTATAGTGAAATTAATCTTTAACATATTTTTATGCATATTCGACTATACCACTTTGTAACGTGCATTAAATATTTACTAGATATTGAAGAACATAAGTTCTTTAATATACTAGATATTGAAGAACTCATATTCTTCAATATCTAGTAAATATTTAATGCACGTTAAAAAGTTGTGTATCGGAGTACTACAATTAATATCATTTTTAATATTGCGATATTTAAGCCAGATGATACGTTTTTGTTTTATATGTTACTGGGGATAATCTATTGACGGTTTTTTTGTTATGGAATGTATTAATATTCATTGAAAATTTAGGATTGAATTTTTTGCCCAGTATTGTTTTCCATTATTGCATCGAAGGTTGTGTACACAAGTACAAATAAATAACTAATTTTTACTGTACTAAAAATAAGTACTAATTTTTACTGTTGAGCAACTAAAGCGTTCCGCCGACTTATTCTTAAGGGTTCAACAAGTCCAATGAATTTTAAATTTGGTAAAATTATAAAAATGTCAATTTAAAAAAGTCGTTTTTAAAAAGTAAAATTTTAACTCAAAAATTAATTGAAATTTTAGATAACAAATATTTTCAGCTTCAAATAAAAAGTATCAAGAAAATTTTAATAAAATTACTCAATTAGTAGAAAAATAAACTATTTAAAATAATTTAAAAATAAAAAAGCATCGAAAAATTGTAATTATTTAATGCGAATATGGTGGCGTAATAGGAGTTGGAATAATGTTTAAATTTTTCAATTTATTTCTTTTTCACATTTTTTTACCGACAATAACATTAATTTAATTTACTACCCCCACTAAAATACTTATATATTGTCTAACTTTCGAAAATATAATAAAAACTACACCGCTTCCCTACTATAGAGTCACTAACGTAAACGATGAGAAAACCCGCGCAATACCCACTTTAGTTATTGTTTTGTATAATATTTCAATGCTGTTGGAAATTTCTAAGAATAAAACTTTATAATTTGTTTTAAATTTTTAAAATGTTGTCATACAACGAATCCTAGGTCGCGGTTAAGAATTTAAATAAAGTAGAATAATACTACATAAGGTGGTTTCATTTAGTTGTTATTAAAAATTAAAATGTTTGAATAATGCTGAAAAATGCCTCTCGTGAAATAAATAAAACTTTGATTTTTTTTTAGATTTTCATATAGATACAAAGAAACTTTAAAATGTTTCTTTCAGTTTTAGATTTAATTAACTTTATAAAAAAAAAGAAAGTGTCAAAAGTTTTACTGAAAGATTCGAAAATATTAACCCAACATCGTAACAAATGTAACAAACGCATGAGGGCGGACATTATTGCTAGTCGTCTTCCGAACATTACATTTTTCGATATTGCATGTATCATTTATAAGCGTGCTATATTTCTCCAACCAATTTAATATTTAAATCTCTCATCAATATTAATAATTATTTTGGTAAATGTTGTATTGGGACTGTATAAATTTAAATGTTGTGTACTACACATATACATAATAATAAATAGTCTATACATATAATTAAAATTTGGAATTGGTACATATTACCATTGAAAGTATTTACTTAAGAAGTACTTATTGGAACATAGCAAAAGTAATCGAAGACAAAAATATTGTTTTTTAAATGTTTATTCGTTTACTTGTTAGCCTGCTTATCACGCAATAACAGCTAAAAGGATTTCAATAAAGTTTTCACTAGTGTATTCTTTTGTGTTGGTGGTAATATGTAGACTAAGTTTTTTATTAATTAAATATTTGATGTAATTTAACCTTTAAATCCAAAGTGAAGTTATTTAAATATCAGTTACCTTTTCTAATTCCTATAACAGATGACCTTCAATGTACTAATTTTCCAGTTATATTCTAAATATTTTTTCACGAGTCCACATGCAACAAAGTCACATTAATATTTATTCCCTTTAATTAAAATTATATTAAACAATAACTTTCAATAAAACAAATATCTATTCTCTTTCCGATTCTACATAAATCACATAAATCTGTAAATAAAAACGCGGAAAAACTGAAAATAAATTGCGATAAATTTTACGCTTTCCTTTCCATGCCACAGATGTGAACTGACCAAAATCTATATAGGTCTCCTTGGGTGAAACGCAAATGCCAACCCCGTGGTTGAGTAATTGACAGTAAATTATTCCGTTTTACAAGTAAATTAGATTGTATTTCTGGTTGCGAAAATTAAGGTATCAAATTACGGTTTCGAAGGGGTGATATCTGGTAAATAAGCTGACTAAATGTTTCATCCCTCTTTTGAGGTTTTCCCTTTTGTTAATGTTATATGGTTTTTATTAATTGTAAATACAATTTGTGAAGTAAGTGGTTTTCTTTGGTGAGTGGTCAATAAAATAGTTTTTGAATTTTAACGATTCTTGACCTGTTTAAATTTGATTCTTGACCTGTTTAAGTTGACATTTTATTATTTATTGTTTTGTAATTTCTTGGCACTTCAAAAAAATAATTCAAATTTGTACTCCTAGTCTTGCGCATTTATCTTCGTGACTTGCACGATAATCTTTATAAAATCGCAAATATTTTGATACTTTGAATTTCTTATTTATTTTCCCTCACTTCTTTATTTATCGATAATCTTCCAAAGTGTGAAATTAAAAAAAAAAAAATTTTGATACCTGAACGTCATGAAGGATTATCAACAATTAGGATTATCATATAAAGGAAACATTTAAAAAACACAGGAATAATGCCACCAAAGTTCAGCATATATTATATCACTTTTATACTTCTTAATTTAGCACTCGATTTTCAATTCTAAGTTTTTAATTTTGGTAACATTATGCTTTACTTTTCAAAAAAAGAAAGATGTCCTATTTTTAAAATGGTTCTATTTATCTACTATTACTTTATTAAATATGTACTATAATATCTTCAGTCCCTCAAATAATGATATAATTACTTGTACAATAAAAAAAAATCGTTCCTTTGTAAACTATATAAATCATCTTATTCCTGAGGCTTAACTTCGGTATTTAAAAGCTAGCGATAATACTAACTTCTAAATACACGCTTCGAGAGTCTACTTAAAGCATACTGTTGTGAGATTGTACTCGAACACCAGTATGTTTTCGTATTGCAATTTTTTTTCTCTGAATTGGAAATCGGTTGGCTACTCATGAGCGAAAGTTGGCGCATCAGAAAATAGAGGCACGGCTATTTTAGTTGAAAGTTAGACTGATTAATATTTACCATTATTCCTACTAATAATAGGTGACAGTATAAAATTTGAGACCTAGTGGTTAATGTTATTGAATGCTAGATTTATGAGATCTTAAGTAGATTATAAGAGTTCATAAAATTAAGTTGAAGCATGACATATTTTCTGATTGGCGATTACCGTACAAAGTGACGTTATAATAAAAATTTATTTGAAATAATTTTATTAACACAAAGTGTTTACAATGGTTCTGTGAAGCTGTTGTTAAGAATTTAGGCCTTTATTGAAGTTCTAAAATTCTTACCGTAAGTAACTCGAATTACAAATTCGTGTTTATAAATGTTACAATGGCCTGCACCAATTCCGAAATAAATATACAATTGGTACTTTTATTCCTTAACAAATTTTTATATCTTTAATATTAATAAGTTTTCATATTTGTTTAATTTTTATATTTCAATGTGTCCATCTGTAATGTACTGACATAAGTTGAGACTATTTTGAACACATTTTGCTTTTTATTTGCTGGAATTCACGTTACGAACGTGCTGAATTGAAATGGATTTAATATAGTCTTCTAAGTAGAGAGTGACGTAGATATTAGAAGATAGTTGATGTGCAGTTAGTCGCTTTCCCTAATTATGAAATTCTTGAGCTTGATACGAAGTAGCGGAAAGTAATAACCTAGTCAGCTCTCATGCTTGATGTGACGTATTATTCTCGGGTTTCTATTTATGAGAACATACATTTATTGTGAATAGTTGGTACGCATTTATTTACAATCGGCATCTGGAATTCCGTTATCTATACACGAAGTCCAACATCAGATTTTGTAAAGTAACAACTACCAAGAGCAAATCCGTTAAAGAGTTTCATTGTCACTCTCTCCAGAACTCATTACCAGACTCTGAAATGGTCTATGGTGTAGTTATTTCGCAAAAGTAACAACTACTACTAGTAAATATCTTGAATCACGAATGACTTGTTATGTTAGTGATGACTTTCATTGTTCATCTCCAGAGTTCATCACTTGAATATTTTCTTGAATCGAAACTGATTTAATATCATTTCGTAAGGTTTTCCATTCTTTATTTCCAAATTTTATCATTAGAACATCACTATATTTATATTGAACTACCTAGCTGATATACTCTTTCCAACAAAAAATCTAATCAGCTCAGAAATTTCGAACAAATAACTTCTCATTTTTTTCAGCCGTTTAAAAAATAAGAAAAAGTAGGGACGTACGTCAGAAATATTGCTAAAAAAATGTTTGCCTTTTTAGGCTTGTATAACGCGCTTTTTTTACTGAGTTACAGGAATTCTATTTACTCTCTCAAGTTGTTAAAATTACTGCAATTACAGGTTTAAATGAATCTTTGTAATAAAAAAAAATCAGTTTATTCCGTTCTGAATCCAATTTTTAAACTACAAAAGAATAATTCTCTATAATGGTAATTAATAAACAATTAACACATTTTAAATAACTTACAAAACACTTGTAAAAACGATGTTAAAATATTGCTTTTTAGCATGGCATTCTGACTGAGGTAAATTGACAGAATTATTACGCCATACTTTTGAATGATCCTTTTTTATAACTTATCTTGCATAATTAAATGCCTCGTTTCTCGAATTTCTAATTAAATACCTGATTTCCGAAAAATGTTTAATTACATTTAGGCTGTAACTGAATTATAAAAATCGGCTGTAATAAGAAGTTTTATAACATATTTTTAAAATTACAACTCTTCTATTCTAGAATAATGAATAAATAAATTAGGAATTAAAATTAATGTACACTCATCTCTTCTAGCATCACCAAAAGTTTTCTCAATCTGTTGTCTTACATTGGCAAAGAGGGAAAAGTTTATGAGTTTTAAATCAATAATAAAAAAATTTAAATGTTCACGGTAATGGTATATTTATTTACAAAAAAATTTTATATCTAAATTTTAATATAACTCCACCTTATGTGACTGTCTCCCATATGATCACAATAGGGTAGAGACTAAGAATACGATATTATTAGTACCTTTCTTGGTCGCTGTTTGTCTATTTCAATATATTAAATAAATTATTTTCTGCATATTATGGAAATTTCATTTAAATTTTAAAAGGCAAAAGTACTGTACATTTCGCAACTTCCCACTTTATCTGTTTAATTTGAATAAAGTTTTCACAAATTTAAACAGGCGTCCCTACTTTAAATACGGAAGTTAATTTCATTACGGTTCTGGAGAAAATTTAATTTTCTGATAACAGATCTCTATTGTCGAAACGATCAGAGCGTGTCAAATAGATAATCTGTTATGGCCTGTATTGTTAAACAGTTTATTATTAGGGTTAAAATTTACATTGTTCGACGTAAACTTCGAAGATGGCACCATCTTCGTTTAGCTACTCAATAAGCTTTCGGAAAGCGTCTTTGAGAATGACACGTGACATTTATTACTATGTACTGATGCTTATAAATTAAATTAATTCATTACATCATGAAAGGAAGAATGTAAAAATTGTAATCAATTCGGTGATTGTTTTTGAGGTTACTCGAGTATAACAGGATTTTAAAACCTTAAATACGTGTTAGTCTATAAGCCAATTTGTTTATAAAATGAAACTTAGTTTGTCAAAAAGCATCCAGAAAATTTCCATTTCATCCTCCAAAAATCGAATTTTTATTGGGTCACTATTTCCTGGATATAAAGAAAATTTTAGCGGTTCAGATGAAATAAACATTGAGACGAATAACTGTGCATGGACACCGAAATGATTTTATACGTGCTTCGTTTTACCAATTTTGTTATGAAACATTAAAAAACAATATGGGAACAGAATTTGTTTCCTGTTTTAATTTAATGAAAAATATATGGTCTGACATTTTTATCCTCTAGGCACAAAAATTAGGTTTTATAATTTTTTTCTTTCTAAAAGAAAGGTTTTTTAATATTACATTTTTTTATACATCATACTGTTTATTTGCGAATTATGCTCATTAAATCCTTAAGTCGGTATCTATCTTGATATTCTTTCAGAACTTTTATTTATTTACGTTGATCAATTTCTACACGAATATGTCATCCCCTATCAATATAATTGTTAAATTGGTTCTAATCCGGAACATTGAGACAATTATTTTTACGAAAGTTTAGACGGATTTGGCTAAATCTCATGATCTTTTCTGGTCTAAAGTGTAACATGTCGACACGTCCACTTATTTATATATATATATATATATATATATATATATATATATATATATATATGTATATATTTGTATATATATGTATATATATATATATATATATATATATATATATATATATATATATATATATATATACATTTAGATTGACGAACATAATACCTTTTGGCGTATTGTAATTGCACAAAGTATGATATCCCATGTCCAATTACAATATCTGTTTGTTTTAAGGACACGCCCATGATACTTATACATCCAACGTAATTCCTTACCCACACAACATAATTTCACATTGATAAATATTTTACGGAGGAATAATACATTTTGTTATAAATTTTAGTGTATTCATTATACAAAATCTAGCTAATTAACTAATTAATAAATTTCAACTAAATACGTAGATAAAGCCGTGAAACAAAATTAACCATCAGTCAAATACTATTAAAGAAGATTAAGACTAGAAGATGGCATTATATTACTCATATTTTAAATAAATGTGATTTAAATTTCATTAATAACCTGTTCAGTTTCTATTATAAATCTATTAGATGGCATTTCGTTAATGAAATTTACAATTTAAAAGTGGATTTTTAGATAACTAAAAAGCAATCGTTGTATTTATCTCTCGTAAAGAGTTTCTCATTGTTGCATTTTCATCGGCAATACAAACTTCCTAAGTAATAAATAAATATACGAATAACAACTTTAAGTTTTTTTTTAAATATTGTTAGCCGTTTGCACCCTTAATATCATGTGGGCTAAATAAATTTTGAAAACTGAAAGTGTGAATGAAGAAAATAGGTTCCACACGTTAATATGCAATATTAATTGGGCTGGAAGGATTATTGTTATTTTGCATGTGTCATTTTATATAATTTAAATAAATTAACTACGAAGGTCTTGTCGCCCTTAATAAGGAGAAGTACGAAGTAGATTAAATTTGTCGTATTTTGGGTAGCATTTAGAATTTTACGTTCCTCATAATCAGTAAAGCAAGGTTTTTAAATGAAGTGTAACATAACGATTTTGCTCGCAATAAGTTAGCCATTCTTAGTAACAAACACAATAACCGACTGAGTTAATAACGTTATACGAATAAGTATTTTATAAATCCTGTTTCTATTTTCGTTTCTTATTTGAGGGTTGATAAATAATTCGCAAGGTTTGGCTTCTGGTTATCTGATTAGGACAGAAGGATAAAAGTTCTGTTGATTTCATTTCGTTGTGAGGAGTATTTACTAGTTCATTTTTCATTGAATTGTACGAATGAGGGTGAAAATTTCATTAAATCGTTATTAAAATGCAAAGGAATTTAAGCAAAAATATTTTACTTTTCTGTATTTTCTTTTTACAATTTGCAAAACTTACTGCAATGCTTTTCCAATTTTCTCATACCCTCAGAAAAAAGTAATATTCCCAATATTCAGAATTTTTTTCTATGATATCTACGATCGCACCATCATCAAATTTTGTTCCCCGAATATGTTCTGTTAATGTAGAGAATAAATAAAAATTACTACGACCAAGCTCGGTGAACACAGCGGCGACTTAATTCTCTTTTCCAATTGCCATGATTTCAACCTCAGATCGATGATTCGGAGCGTTATCGTAGTGAAACAATACAACCAATTACTATTTTCTTCGTGGATATTGTCATCGATTTTCTTTCAGGCCCGAAAGGTTCCTTGTGAAAAGAATTCCTTGAAATCTCAGAACACCAAAGCCATAATTTTGCTACAGGTCAGATCAACTCGAATGTTTTCTTGAATTAATAGAATGCGTATGTTGTATTTCTCTATTTTAAAATCAAAGTGGTTCCACTATTTGATTGTTCATTTCATTCATAGTCAAGATATGACGACGAAATATATGGATATAATGTTGACTATTTTCTACATTTTCTTTCAAATTGAAAAACGTTAGATTTTCTTTTCTTTGATTATTATTCGAGGAAACCATCCTATTGGTTATTTTTCGAGTCCCAAAATTTCTGTTAAATGGATTAAACTTTACAAAATTTTGTTTTTAGGGAACTTTTAAACTTTTGATTCTCCACCGCTGTATATATTGTGGGTAGATAATTTTTATTATTTCGTGTAATATTTTATGAAGCGCTTCTGCACGTATCCGAAGTATTTATAGAATTTTTTTATGCATGATATTGAAAGTATTTTTTCTCCTTTTAATAATGCTCTTGACTTTAATTGGAACTTAAATCATATGCGATTAGGGTTATTAATAAAATACTTATTGTAGATTTATATCCAGGCACTAAATCCTGGGAAATATTTCTGATTAGGCTAGGTTACGTTATTGGGTTCATGTAGTGTACTGTTTAATTATCCTAAATAGATGGTAGGTTGTAGCTTGTCCTAGCTTCAGCCCGTAACCCTAACCTGTATATGTCACTCGGTGTATTGCATTATCTCTGGCACCTCACATGCTCTCTAATCAATTGCTGCTCTTAGGCATATTAGGGATCGCCATTTCTCAAGCAGCGACCTTATACTCTTGCCATTACAATATTCTCCACCACAAAAGAATTATTACTGTCATGGAATTTTCTGATTGCTGTTGTTATAAAACGAAAAGTGTCTTGGGGAGTAGTAGTCCAGCTCTCTTTTTCATTATTTCTGTTATTTTTATTATTAATAGTAATTTGTTCCTTGGGGAATATACTCTGTCACGGTTACAGATTTTAACTGGGTTGACTCAAACGGATTCTAAGAACTTTCTTACTTTCGGGCAGATATTAAGTATATCTACTTTCTATGATTTCGTGTTTAGGTACTAGACTTAGAATTTTAATGAAATAATGCAAAGATTTCTTTTGGAGTCCGGTAATAGAGTTATGGTCACTATTCTAATATATTTTATATCAAACGTCTCTTTCACCTTTTGTCTCTAGGTTGTAAGTGTTATGTATAGCGACTGCTATACTGAAAGTCATCTTGATTTTCTTAACCACCAGCACCATGATGCTTATTTGAATAGTCCAGTCTTAATTTAGTTTATGGGTGTTATTTGTTAACTTTGTTTTAAGAATTCACATACATCACGAGACTTTGGCTTAAAGTAGGTCTCTTTCTAGTGGCAAGTTTTTGATTTATGATATTAGATATTTAAATGCGAAAATACTCCGTGCTTTCGTAGTATCCCTGAATCATAAATTTTCTCTTTAGATGTTCGATAGTTTTTCCAGTTCTTAAGCAATTCAATCAAATATATTTCTTCACACTTGCGTCTCTAACTTTTATTTCAAAATTTGTTTATGTTAATATCTTGAACTTTTATGGTGATTACGAAAACTTCTTTGTCATTTACGGGTAGCATATTATCCACTAAACTTTTAGACATTTTAAACTTGTTTATTGGTAGGATTGTTCTGTAGATCACGGTAGTTTTTCTGACGTAACATTTTTAGTTTCACATTTTTTTTATTTTGATCGATAGTAGGTAAATTCAATATTCAGATTATAAAAATGATGTCAGTTTGCAGAAACTTAAATGTTTATGTTATTACGACAAACACTAGGGAGTGTCATGGCATTTCGTCACAGAACGAATAGCATTTTGAACACAAATGTATTATATTCAACATTTGTTTATCTTGGTAAGAAGGTAAAAACCAAGACAAAAAAGTTGAACAAAAATTATTTTAAAAATAATTTATCTTAATCTATAAGCTCATTATTTAAACAAAAAAGATTTCACTTAATTTTTATCAACAAGTAAATGAAACTACGTGATGTAGTATTATATCTACTTTATTTAAATTATTAACCAGAACCTAGGTTTGGTTTCATGACATCTTTAAATAGGCAATTTGAAGGAAAACAATTTTTAAAAATTTAAAAGAAATAAAAATGTTTTCTTCAAATTATCCACCTGAAGATGTTGTAATACAACGAAACCTAGCTCGTTATTAAGAATTTAAATAAAGTAGATATAATACTACATCACGTAGTTTAATTTCCTTGTTAATAAAAATTAACAATAGTAGATTGCTTAAAAAAAACATTTAAGTGATGATTGCAACTTCGTTTACGTGCAAATAGATCGAAATCAAATTTGAATGGGCCCTTAATCATTCGTTGAATACAAATGATATTTTATCCTCGTAAATATCATTTGTATTAAACGATTAGAAAATTTTGTCTTCGCAAAATGGGAATATGTGATAAATAGAGAAAATAATATCAAAGTAACTCAGTCGCGATGACATTTAATCACACGCGGCAATAAACGGCAATTTTACAGTTAAGTTAAATTGAGAGAAGTATTCCATAATGACACCAAATTGGGATTGAGATGAATAAATGTAAAGTCAAGAGCATTGTTATAGGATATCATACTGTAAGTGTACACTAGCAATAAACACAATACGTAAAAAAGGTAGGAAAACAATATTCATCCTATTTATTCCGCTATAGAATGATTTGCACTTAAACGTAAACTAAGTAGGCGCACTTTCACAGATATTAAAAATCTACGACACACAAAAATAGAAAGCCTATAGAAATATTTCATAAAAAAATCCAAAAAGAGAACTTAATATAAAGCAATTATAACAATATGTATATCAAAAATACAACTAAATTATAATAATAAAGATTACCCACCCACCGAACAGATAAGATTTAATACAGTGGAATAAAACCCTTAAAAAAAGGGAAATAAACAGTATTAAACAATTAATATTCACATCAAATTTTGCATGCACATATTTTCAAAACGGCATTAACTTTCTGGTTAAGGAAAGACATTTTCGTTTAACAGAAGCTTTGATATTTGCTAACGAACACCATATAAAAACCACAAGAAAATATAGCAAATGTATAATAAAGAACTAAAATGAACAAGATGCTAAAAGCAGATTCTATACGTAAGTACCTGAAACAAAAAACACCATCATAGATGGTGTTTTTTGTTGGATGTAAAGCACTACACACGTACATACATATATATATAAATATATATATATATATATATATATATATATATATATATATATATATATATTTATATATACATATATATGTAGGGGAGCGAGTAACACTCATAACCACGTATACCGTAACTGTGGCCCAAAAATTTCATTAAAATTTTATTTATTCATCGACGGAAATTTGTTTAAAAATCATCAAATCGCTTCAAAAGAACACGGTTGGATGATATAATTGACACATGGCTTCAGATATCAAAAATATATAATTAACAACTGAAATCGCTCGTTCATATAACTCGTTCGATCATATGACGCGAATTAACGGAGATTGTTCATAGACTCGTCAAAGCAAAGTTGGAAAGCAGTCAGCATGACGGTAATAAGCGTACTGCTTCACTGCCAGTCGCATATTCTGTACATTTAAAAGAATGCTACGACGTGTTGGATAAAATAAAGTACAAATTGACACAATTTACACGGTTGAAATTATGAGGAAAATTTTGGAAAAATGGAATGTTCAGTGGGCCTTAAACTTCACTTCCTTAATGCCCACTTGGACTGTTTCCTGATAACTGTGGAGCTGTGAGTGAAGAGCAAGGCAAAATATTTCATCAGGATTCCAAAGACAAAGAAAGTCGCAATCAGGGAAGGTGGAATATAAGGATGATGTCAGACTATTGTAGGTGGCTAAAGCGAGATGTTCCAAGTCGGGCTTTGAAGCGAAAATCTCACAGAGGATAAGGAGGAGCTTCGGTAAAAGAAACAAAATACCACAAAAGTTGTTGAAATTTCTAATTTATTTATAAGCATACTTAAATGTAAGTTTTTTGCTGGGTAAGTTGGCTTTTTTGCGATTATATCGATACATAGGGCATTTAAAAAAAAACTGAGGATGATGAGAAAAATCTATATACATATTCATAATTATCGCAACAAAATACCCTAATATTATCTATAAAACCCAGAAAAGGAAAATAAAAGTAAAAATTTGCAGTTCTATGTAATTATTACAAAAATATTTTTTTAAGTGTTTGCGTTTTGTACTGAAATTTCCAAATTACCATATCTTCTTTTCTATTAAGTTGTTTACAATGAAGTAATGTCTATTTAATACTTCAGGTTCTACCAAAACCGGCAGTTAACAATTTATTTAAATCTTCTTAGTGGTTCTTGCGTGATATGCAAGCAAACTAAACATGCTCGCAGACAAACACGAAACTTCCAAAAAAACCGGCGATTTATTGCACTATGGCTATTAAACAATAACCTTAATTAATATCACACGTTTCAAATCCAATACAAGATATTGGCAGATAGATCCCAATTATCTAGAGAAATTACACATTTATCATTTTCAGTGATTACAATGCAGTTAACATCGTCCATATTTTAAATATATATAATGAATATTCTAACAGTGAAGATCTCCAAATAGTTTCATACTTAATCAGTAATCTGATGAAAAAATTGCACTTGAATATAGTGCCGTCTTGAATATAGTACCGTCCGTTTCTACGTCACCTCCATTGGAGACGGAGCGAAGATAAATAGAAAAATTATGATTTAAAAGCTAACTTTTTTTGAAACTACTATTTAAAAGACTTAAATTATTATTTAAAAGAATACTTTCTTACATTCCGATTCTCACGTCACAATCATTTTTCTATACATATCTTCAATGTGTAAAGATTTAAAATGTACAATTTTATTGTATATGTAAATTACAAGACAATTTGTCCATCGATATTCTCAATAGGCAACCTATCATCAGATACCATAAATATTAATGATTGTTTTTAACGACATATGTTTCAAAATTAGCATATATTTATTTTCTTCCAATCAGAATCATAATGTATTACCTCGAATGTTTTCTCCTGAAATATATAAGAAATTCATTCACTCTACAACAGTAGCTTTAAAATGCCACTGTCGTAGAGTGGGTTCGTATTTCTTTCTCAAACCAAATTGTATAGAGTAGATTCGTATTTCTTTCTCTGTTTTAGATAGTTTAAATATTTTGTGAATCAGTTTACTACAATTAAGAAACCATATCAAAATATAACATAAATATGAGTAATCGAGATTTTTTTTGAATCTTTTAAAAAACATTTAATTTACAAATTACTCATTGAATTGAATACTAAAAATGATACAAGGGCGATAATATTTATTGGTACGTTTCAAACACATATTTTTTTTAATAATCGGCTGTTACTATTTTACATTACTAAAAGGGGGAAGGGATATCAACAAAAGCTTGTAGAAGGTATAATGAAAAAATCATAATGACATTTTGCTAGACGACAGTTCACAAGGTCTAGGAGCAGTTTAGGTCATTATTTAATGCCACTTTGTTACATGCAAAAGTGGAAAAGTGGAAAAGTGACTAACTGTGTGCCACCTATCTTCAAATAGATTCTACCCCCAGGCATGAGGGTGTGATTTAAAACACTTATTTATGTCCAATGCAATTTACTACCTTTCCATCAAATACTTTTAACACGTGCCAATAAAATAAAATAATTATATGTAAAAAATTATTTTACAATGTCATGGGTGAAAAAAAATAATATCATAGATAAGAAATGCTTTCCAAATTAAATAATAAATGTTATATTTGTATCCACATTAGCTCAAGAGTTTTAAAATTGTGAAAACAGAAGTTGGAAGAACAAAAAGGCAAAAAAGTAATGTTCCAAAAATGTATGTCCGTCGGAAATTTGTATGCTTCAATGAAACCCTAAGTTGTTAGTAATTGCTTCATACCTTAATCGTAAGTAATTCGATTTTAAATGCAGCATCATACGATCACTTTTAAAATATTTCGTGTTTCATTTTATGGAACTTTATAAACTCTGGTATCTGTTTTTGAACTTGTAAGTCTAGGATAGAATAATATTTCAACAACACAGATGTTCCCAAATATTTATCATAAGATCTCATCTTCATAACGGTGTACATAGAATAACGTAGAAATTTTAAATGAAATGAAACCAAGACCTATTTTATAACACGCCAATTTTTGCTCAACTACAGCCAATTGATTGCCCATTCAGAGAAAAAAAGATAAAAATTTACCCTGGCGCCGGCACGAAAATTGCAAATCGAGAACGAACTGCAGTTTGAGTGCAATTTTAGTAGCAGTATGCTGCAAATGGACTTTTCGCGCGTGTATTTGGAAGTTTGTATTAACACTTTTTAAAATGTTCGTCATTTAATAGCCCGAAATAGAATTGTCGTAGTAAGTACCGATACATGTCGAATCAATTAAAATGAAAAAGGTATCAAAAGTATAGTAATTATAATCACAGTGATTTACATGAACATTTATGAGAATATATATTTCTGTACAATACTATAAACTTGCTACCATTATTACACATGAAATAAATCTATAGATATTCATTTGTTTTCTAATAAATTTGACTCAAATGACATATATTCTAATACGATAAAGCACATAAATAAATCTACATTTATTAAATGTGAAGTAATCAAAGATGATTAATTAAACACGCTTATAACCAACAAAACTGTTCAGAAGTTTATGTTAATTTTAAATAAACTAAGACCTCGAGGCAGTTTGGTTCTACTGATTATTATTGAGTCAGTGATTTATTATCGATTTTATATTCATATTTATCTTGAATCCAGAAAACTTAGATATCGTGGTAGTGATTTAATAAAGTGACATTTAAAAAATAGAATTGCTTTGCAGTAAGCACATGTCTTTTCTTGGAAAATACCAGGCGTAATATCATGTAAAAATGAAAAATTTTATTTTTGAAAATTGAATGATAAATGAAAAAACTAGGTTACATAAAGCATAATAATTTTTAATGGTTCTATTTTCCTTGATTGTTATTAAAACATTTATCTGCAGATATTCTAATGAATAATAATCCAAATACCGCCCATGTTTCAAATACCTTTTTTTGCAAATTCATGTTTTACTAGCGCAGCTATAAATAAGTGAAAGGAACGTAGAATTAACTTTTTCGAAATAACATTTTCGATGTATAAAGATACACATACTTCCACTTACATGAAAACTGACTGCAAGTCTCCGAGGAAAAAATTGAATAATACTCAGAAAAAAGTAAGATATTAAGGCAAAATAAGGCAAGAAAATACACTGAAAAAAATAATAACTACATATCATGATCGCCATTTAGACTTGATGTTAGAGAATAGCATATATCAGTTGAGAAACTTGAAATTCATAAACAATTTTTTTTTATTTTATTTGATGCACATTTACAAAACATCTTCATTTTAAATAGACTAAAATATAAACAAACCCCCGGACAAAGGATGAACTATTTAGTTAATTTATTGATATAACCCATACTTTAATTATCCCGAAAGATAATTAAGCGATACCTTAATTATCCCGAAGAGTGATAAAATCTAATTACTTTTGAAACAAAATTATTTACTGTCAATTACCGTACCACAAGTAGCGTTGGACTGCCATTGGTTTTTGACCAAAGGAAAGCGTAAAATTTATTGCAAATTGTTTTCAGTTTTTTTACGAAAATTTAATTATTTACTTACAAGGATAGAAACGGATAAAGCACTTTTTCCTTTATCCGATACGTTATTGAGTATTATTATTTATATAACATGTGATCAAAGGGAAATTTTTCCAGGGTTATCGATTATTTTTATCGTAATTATGAAGTTAATGTCGAAAATGAATAATATAATGTATTGTATGTTACCCCAAATTATGTAGAATAAACCCTTCAGGAGGATTTAAAAAGATAAATGTGGCCAAATCGATTAAGGAAATAGCGCGATAAACATACCAGGCGGTGTGAGGTGACTGCAGCGTCATTTTCGTTTCTGTGGAGTTATAACGTTTGAGATAATTATTCTAAATATATTTATTAACAGAAAATGTTATCGAGGCTGTATATTATACAATATACTTTATTTATAGTCTAAGAAATAGGCTCTTTCGAAAAATTTCATAAGAAACAAACTACCAAATATATAATGTTTTTGGTGACTATAGTGTGATTATATATATTATTGTTTTATATTTTTATAAAATATCGTTTTGGCGCATTTTTTCGTGCATAACAGCTTACCCAAAATTAAGCAAACAGATCGGAGTCGTTTGAATTCTTCGAAATTCTGAAAGCATGACTATAGCTATTAGCCAGTGAGCTTGACGTGTCACATAAGTTTAATTGCTAGTAATTCTTAAGAGTATGCTATATAACGGTCATGGAAAGAATGGTGACTGATCATCAATTATAATACTCTACTTCAACCTTCATATTTGATTTTTTTTTTAATTTGAGTATATAACATTTTTATTCCAATTTCTAATTTGTTATTTTGTCTTGTCAGTATTTTTAAGAACAAAACCTAAATTAATATTTGAAAGACTTTTTATGAATTTCCTTGAAAACAAAATCAGTTTTTATTTTGTTTTAATTATTAATTGCGAGCCGTAATTTTTTATCTACAATTAAAATTTCATTTTCTATTACAATTTTACTTCTATTAAATATCTTCATTATAATGAATTTTTAAAATTATGATGTATGTTAAGTTTATAATACTTTTACACGCTTAACAATGAATCAACCGAGCTAAAAGCTGCTCAACAGTAATATATGATACTTATAACAAAATGCAGTATTTGATTTAGCAATAGAAAATATTCAAAGATAAATATCCAATCAGTAACTACCTATGGAAATGTATGCCTGTTTTAATAAGAAAACACCCAATTAATTATTTCAGGTACGATATAGAATAAAAGTGTATCATCTTGTATACAGTTTCATCTCAAATATCGCAATATTGGGTATTAGAGTGATTTCAGTACTGCTATGTATCAGGTTTTAACATGGGTAAAATATTTTCTGTTTATTGAGAATCGAAATTACAGTTACTTATTGATCTATAAAACGTGAGTAGAATTATTTTATATACCTGTGTTTTGATTAAAGATTAATTTTATTTTCAGTAATAAAAAGTACATAAAAAAATATGGAAATCAATTTAACAAAAAATTTAGTCGAAATCAAAGCAGTCGTCGAGTTTAAAACATTTATTATAAAAAGTTTGTCAATTTTATTGACACAAAAGAAAACGCTTCGACCATTCCTAAAGAATCCGTTTTTTATGAACTGCCACTAGTTTAGTATATTATAATTTTTTTTCCGTTTATTATATTTATTGTGGATCAGCCTATAAATTCCATAAAGTAATAGTCAATCATCTTAATTTAAAAAAATAGTTGTGTCGCGCTATATTAAATAAATATAATGGGTATTGTGTATCGAAATATTAGTTTAAATTTTACAATTTATTTGCTATTTGCTATTACTTTTATAGGTAATTCTTTGCTTTAATTTTTATTTTACTATGAAATTTTTTAAAAAGCATGTAAAATTAAAACACGCCAACAAGACTGATAAAAGCTATGTATATAAAAACGCATCAAAATTTTAGGAGTTCTTATAAACAAAAGAAAAAATTTCAATTAAATATTTCTAGCATAGAATCCGAAAATCAAAGCTAATTTGTAAAAATTTACCCTCATGGTACTTAGAAATGTATAAGGTGAATAAATTTTTCCGTAAACTTTGTTATTCGTAATTATATTACAAATTAGAAAAGAAGAGTCTTAGGAAATCAAAACGCTTTTCGTCTAGACGATATTATTTTTTGAATAACCTTAAATCTGCATCGTTAAATCAATGAATTTGAAATTGCAGGAAAATAACGCTACTAATAGATTGATATCAGAAGTAAAACACTTATAATAAATAAACCAATCAAGCCAATATTTAAACATATATAAACATTGAGGAGTACAATGTATTACTATAAACCTTTTTACAACTATTCAAACAATTTGTGAAGTTATACATATTTAGGGGCATATTAAAAATTATGAGAGTGAAATTTTACGATACGCGCATGCGAACGCACGATGCAACAAAAAGCAACAGGGTGAAGTTGCTTAATAAACATATTTTTACACATATGGAATGACTGATACTATTCATGATAGTTATTTAGGTATATGTAAATACACAACATGTGTTTTATATTCATATAAATCCAAGTTATAACTATGTTTTTAAATAATATTTTAAGTAATTTAAATTTAATAGTAGCCCGTATAAATAAAAAAAATTATTTATTGTGAATATTTGTGGCAAAAATAGGTCCGTGAAGCTTTCTAAAATATATTTTAATGGTATTTCTTTAAGTGATTTGAAGTGTTGGTAAGTATTTATTTGCATTATTATTTATAAATTATCACTTTATAACTTATAAAAATTAAAATTAATAAATTATGATATATTTTCAGCAAAATATGTATTTCAATTATTAACTTGATTGTTTTAGTAGATTTAACAATTCCATCTAATTAATTAAGTATTTTTAAAATTAAAAATTACATAAAATTTTAAATAATTAAATTTAATTATAAAGTTTGCAATCTATTAAAAAAACAATTTAAAATATTAAATGTTATACATAATTTTTGATTGCTAAATAAAGTTATTCTTGTATTATGCCAAAGAAGTATATCTCCTAACGGGTGAACATAATTACACACACGCGTAAAGTTGTTGCTAAGCACGTTTTTACAGGCGTAAAAGCATCATAAATATCTAACAATGTGAAATTTAGAATCATCGCTTTAGTTTTCCAAAAAGAAAAAAAATTTTTTTCGCCCTCAGAATTTTCTACATAAGGTTTTTGACTATTAATAATTCTAATGTATATAGTGAATGGATAAGCATATCATCCTATATCCAGGAAACCATTCGTGGACGTCTTTACCAATATCGTATCATCTTATATAAAATTCTAAAATAAATAATTTCCAAATCTTTATAAGTAACTTTTTTTGTTGAAAACCCAAAACTATTGAAGATGTTTAAAAAAATCGAGTTATTTTTAAGTGTTTAATATGGAGGAACATGCAAGTAGATATGTATAATTATGATAATTTTTTAAATCTTTATCGAATGGTTTCCGAGATAAATATTTGGGATAGATGGACAATTGTATCAAACAGAACCCTGATTATATATTGAGGGTTTCTATACTTCCGTTTAGGGATGAAATGTAGAAATACCTATTTTTCCATAAAATGTTATAGAAGTTATGACAAAAAATGGATGTTAAATATTAATTTTCCTTACAAAAGTATGTTGATCCAATGAATTTCCTTAATGAAATACTTTTTTTATACATAATATTCATAAACTATGGCTATGGCTAATATTTTCGCAACTATACAATATATGAATAAGAAAATTGGAAAATACATATGTGAGACATAAATAAGAAAATTAAGACTTTTACGCGGAATAATGGTTTATGAAGATTGGTACATAACTAAAAAAATAATATTTTTATATATACCAAAGTTTGTTGCTGATATCCTGGAAACGCCATATAAATAGGTTGAACTACCGAAAAATAATAATTGCTTCAAATTTAACAATCGTGGTATCTCAGTTTTAATAAGCATAATTTGGATAACCAAGCATTAAATTAAATTTCCTGGCTGAAAAGCTTTCCACTAGATTGTTTCGCAAAACGCAACCCGCCTTTATATTATAACTTTGTAAGTCTGCTTCAACACTTCCGCACATCCATATTCTAAACAAAAACTTGTGCGCTACATCATCCCATGACGAAGTAGAGCCGAAAAGTTAATTTCCCTGTAGGCTCGTACGAACACGATCTGACACCATTCGTTACGTTGGGCTGCTTGATTGCAACATTAGCTTTAAACTGCTTACTGGCTACCTTTTCGCTCAATCACTCGTTTTACATCATTAGTGATTTATATTTATTATGCTATGAAATTATAATTTCAATTTGGCATATGCCCCTCATTACAATGACTGTAAAGTTTTTTGGGACGACAATTGATTATGGTCGGAAGTGATCATTGAATAACTTATTCACAAATTACGGAATCATCATATTTTTAGTTCATAAAAGCATAAATTCTGTAATATAATATTAAATAATTGAGACAATCATGTTTTGTAATATGTTCAAATAAATGGTTGGGTTCTATTAAATAATTAGTTTCCTTTTTGGAACTGTGTTTGGAACTACAATAAAGGAAAAACTGGAATGTAAGTATTCCATTACTAAATTTCAGTTTTCGGTAAAATCAATTAATTTTACGCCTGTTAAGGTGTGCTAGGCAATATATTTATGTCTCGAAAAATCACTTTAATATTTTTCAAGTAATTTCGTAAAAATATCCTGTACCTTAAAAAAATATATCGAAATTAGTTTCCAATATCAAAAAGGTAGTATATCAAAGATATAAAAAAGTCAGATAATATAAAAAGGTCAGATAATATAAAATAATAAACTGTATTCTATGGAAAAAAAATGCAAAATTTAAACAAACTACATAATATGAAATAATGAGCTATGTAATTTATTATTTACTTTAAAGTTGGTGCCGGACGGATTCAAACGGGATTCACGAAGCGTTAATACATATGGTATTAATCATTTTCGTCCTTTGTCCATCCGTTCGTCTGCCAAGAGACTTCAGACCTACAAACTAAACTAACTACAGATTTCTAATTTACACATAACACATTTTAATTTGATTAAAATCCAAACTCGTATTTAAAATAATGTCTAATTTAATTTTCATTAATAAACGCAGAACAAATAAATGTGTCTTCTTTTTCCCTTTGTGATATCGTTAAATCTCCATGAGCAGAATAATCGCTGTCGCAGTTATAAAACGTTGTAAGTGACAAAAATATTGCTATATATAAATATTTATTGAACAGAAAATTAGCACTGGAGGCTAAATTCGATAAATGTGAAAGTATTTCTGAAACTTACATCATAGAGTTTGCAGCAAAATCCCTAAAATTATGCAATCGTGTCTTGGTAAAAGGTCCACGAGGTGTTTCATCTAACAAACAGCCACAAGAGGTGTCTTGGCAAAAATACATGTCAATGGTTCCGGTAGTGGTACGTTACATTAGTAGTGATTATCTTGCAATTTCCAGATAGTACATAAAGACTACATTTTGAAAATCTCAGAAAATTACAGCCATTTCTTTTTTTTTGCAGGTGGAATTGTTTAACTTTCTTTGATGCAAGTATATTTATTTCTAATCACTGCTTGTATTACTACTTTATCCTATACATAGAGTGGTAAATTAATGTTCCATCTACTATTAAAATGTTGAAGAATTTGGAAATGATTTTGTTCAAATATGCCTTAATTCTTCGAAAACTATTTCGAAAATTATTCATTCCATTACTAATGTCAAAAAACACGGCCGCTTCGGGTTAAACGTTTTTTTAATGAAGAAATATCCTATAAGATATAGTCAATGCCCTCCATGAAGATATTTACATTATCAGCAGGGTAATGTGGATTCCTTTAACAATTTATTTAGTCATTATCGTTTTGGGCGTTTTGAATTATTATCATAGTTAATGACGTTCTTACTTCATCACCATCGATGACCATGTTCGAATTCAAAAACCAATTTTTTTATTCCGCCAAATCAATAATACACTGGAAACATTTTGAACGATATTCGTAGTTGACGGCCAAATTCACTGACCAAACTAACGAAAATATCCTTCACTGCTCACAAAAATAACAAATGTGTTGTTGTAAAGACACGACCCAAATTTAAAATATGAATTAAAGTGAGGGAGTAATTTTTATATGTAGTAGAGAGCTTTATCGAAAAGTTTGATTTTGGTTACTTCATTTCGAATTTGGAATATGAATGTTCTATCACATGTTTAAATCTGCCTATTTCCCTTAACTATTTTGATTCGATCTGATAGAAATATTTCACTACGAATTGATGTGTGCATATATATATAAACATAAATATATATATATATATATATATATATATATATATATATATATATATATATATATAAATATATATGATTTGAGAATTACTTAAAAACCATATTTATTTTAAATGAGAATAAAATTTGAAACATAAATAACTCAGAAAAATGACACGTCAAATGGAAGTGATGTTTGTTTGAAAACACGTTATTTTAAGACAAATGTTGGGACTAACTATTGTGTACTTCGTACTGCTAAAAGCCTGAATTTATTCTAATTTGACAAAATTAAGTATTCGTATGTATTGTAACTTATTGAGACATAATTTATTATCCATTTTGTAAGATAATTTTAAAACTAATTCAAACTAGGTTATTAGGAAAAATATGGTACCAAAGGTACTAAATATATATATTATCAAATATTCTACGATTGCTAAATTAAACGGCAAAACAACGAGGAAATATCAACAATAAATTAAATGGAATATCTTTTTAAACCAATATACAGACCAAAACTTCCATATTTTTGGTTATGAATCACATTTAAAATTTTAATAATTCAAATAATATTTAATGCTTTTCATACGCAGATACATTTTGGTATTGATGTCTAACTGGTCATCTTCAAATTTCTTTATGGTTAGATCCACTTTAATTTTAAAACTCTACCATCAAAAATCCTTAAATATTTTAGTAACAATCACTTACTTTTAAGTGCTTTCTTATGTATCATCTAACTATATTCGGGCATCCCGACTTCAATAATATATTCAGTTTCGGTGACTATGACATTCCCCTAATTCGATGAAATGTATTTACTAATTTGATTTGTCTGCTATAGATATAAGATTATATCGCAGCCGTCATTTATTCAGAAATTTTGAATATTTTTAATTTTCTTTACTTCAAATGTGGTTAATAATAGTTTAGAGGAAGCTTTCCCAGAGTCTTTAAGCTTATCGTATTCAAATTTGTGCTCATACTGATATTCATTTTAAGCAATTAAAAATACATCTTCAATATTTAGATCTTTCATTAATACCTGTTAACTACTTTTTAGCATCGGGAATTGAAGACTACTTTTCAAAGTAAAACTGGCAGATTTTCTGAACATAAGGCTTAACGTCAAAAAAGTGTGAAAAATTAAAAGTTCAGTTCATTGTCAAAAACCGGAGTGTTTCGTTGGAAGAATATCTTATTTGGAAATCATAAGTAAATAATATTTTGAGCATTTTCAGTAAAATACGTTCGTCTTAAAAATTTGCCAGTGAAAATCCAAGTTCAATTCCATCAAATACTTTCGTAACTCTTGGTTGTAATATTTCTTATAAAGTAATTCGATTTCCCTTATCCTCTCTCGATGTTGTAAAATTTTCTTATCAGCTGAATCCTTGTTATGGAAACTGGATAAATGTTTCTAATGTTTTCATTAAGCGATATACCTTTTACAATTCTTAATTTCTTTTCAATTTCCATTTTCTTTCCCTAATTCAAACTTTCCAGTATTGGAAATATTTTCTTTTATAATCTTTTGGATTTTATTTTATTTTCACCAGAAATCTAAGTAAATCTACAATAAAATTTTAAATAATGAATCATCGGTGGACTCGCTTAAACCATAAATTTAATGTAAAAAAATAATAAAAAAAATTCAAAACCAACTTTCCTTAATATTTTTTTATTAAATTTTTATTTATATTTTTCTATTAAACATTTATCCATATTTTAGTTTTATTCATTAAAAATAGAAGAAATGAGACAAATTCAATATATATAATTAACTTGAATTCAGATATGGATATATTTTCTGTTTTGTATCTTTGTAAACGACAGCTCTTTGCGTTTTTCAAAGTTGTAACTTTTTTGAATTAAGTAAACCTGAAGAGAAAACCGTGAAAATGTTTGTATCCTATAATTTCCTTATGCAATAAATTTGTATCTATCAATTGATTGCAATGGACAGTTATAACAACAACCAGCCCATAGCCGTTTCTCGCTCACTAGTTGGCAGTATCGCTGCCGTAAATAATTATTTTATCATTGATTTTATTTATATTTGAACCCCATTATTCATAACAGTATTTCATCATTTTAATTAAAAAGGAAATATCTTAAATTTTGAAAACAATATCATGAATTCTGATGTTGTCCTCCAATATTCTTCTAACTTAAGCATGCAATATCTGGTCATATTCTTTAAAAAAGTTTCGTATTTACTTTAAATACAGCAGTGAATATTATTTAATTGTCTTCTTATTTGGAAAATATTAACCCCTATATCAATTTATCCTTTTGGCAAGCGTCTAGTTATGTTTCCATGGTTTTGCTAGAACTGATTTTTCAGAAAACATGCGATATAGAAACTTGAAATTCGGCTGGGTAACACATCTTATAAATAGATTAACTTTATATTAGTGAATATCTTAATAATAGTCATATAAGTATGAAATAGAATACCTTTAAATAAAAAATAATATCATAATTTTTTTTTGTTTAGTTTTATGTATAATATAGGATATCACTTAAAAGAGCATGTCATGAAGAAAATAATAATTTTGTGATTCGAAACTGCATATTTAAAAAGGTATTATAAACAATTTGCCGAAACAAAAGCATTCCCCTCTTCCCTTGCTTCGGAATAAACTAAAAATTGTAAAGAAACCGAGTTGATATTACAAATTTTCTGGTTAAATTTCATCAAAACCTAATATTTGTAAATATATTAACAAAAATACTATGTACCCTTAAATGTTTATAAGTGCCTAAAAATGTGAGTAATATTCGTAGTACGAGTTGCAATCATATTTCACAGGTCTTTATTTCTCTGGAGTACTAATCTGGTACTTTTGTGATTCTAACATTAAACGTGCAGTTATCATGATAAACGAATACATTCTAGTCTTGGTAATTTCCAATTTGGATTCTATTAAACCATGCTAATATTCTCATATTGAAGTTTGACAGTTCGGATATACAGAAATTGATTTTCCAAGGCGCGAGACTCTTATCCTCTACTCCAACACTATTACCCTAAGTCTCCAATCTCATACTAGTGCAATGACATTTTGTCTACGGGGTTTAAACTCTTTCTCATATATGTGATTACATACTAATTTCACAAACCCAATTTTTTTATTTTAGGCAAGAAACTTGATAGCTTATAACATACTAGTAGAACCTCACCTCTTTGTAAAATGGTTTTGTCATGTATTAGCTTTCTTATTAAGACTCAAAATTTGGTTTAATAAAAATAATTTGACTAACCACTCAGTTTATTGAAAGTGATTGATGTTATTTATTTTCTAATAATCTTAATTACAAATAAATAATACCGATTTAAAAAGCATCATTTCGTGTATTTTATTATTTTGTCGACTATCTAGATTTTAAATTGACTTTATTTTTTCTTTTTCGACACAAATTATTAAGTGAATATATATACTATCCTTTTACTAATCGTTATACGAGACGAGGTGACGAAAAATGGATTGATAGAGCCATCTGTTGGTACATCGTGAAAATATCTATTCTTATCTTAGACTCAAACCAATGAGAAAACAATACTTTTTACACTGCGAAAAACTACTGAGTCATTTGACAGTCATGCTATACATAGACAAATTAATTACAGTATTTAATGATAACGTAGAGTGTCTTTCGGTAATTTTACTATTTTGTCTATGGATTGATCATTCCTTGTTTTATTTACAATATATTTTAGTAATTAGGAATTAATGCTCACGGTAAAGTTCTTGTGTAGTATGAATTTATTTTCATTTAACGCTACAATTTCATTTTTAATTTTGTTTCTTCCTCTCCTGTTAAATTAATTTAGATATAAATTACATTAATTTGTTACTCCCAATAAGTTTGCAAAAAGTAAAAGTAGTTTTGGACCTTATCTGGTTTTTTAAAATGCATCATTTTAGTACATTTTACATTAAAGTCTTAAATAAACATAGAAACTTGGCTCAACGTAGCCAATGAAATTCTCGTATGATTTTTATGAATAAGGTAGTTTTATTAGTTTTGGTGTCAGTATTTTGGAATAAAAATTTGAATCCTAATACGATCAATCTATTGTCCGCAATTTTGTCTGCCAAGTTCATTTTTCAGGTAAGGTTGAAATTTTAAAAAATCAACAGTTAACTAGATACAAGTATAAATTTATAAAAATCAGCATTTTACTACGATACAATAATAGAGACAGGTTTTTATATATCATTTTGATATTGACACAACAATAAAAATTACTAAGAGTACCCTCTAATCTACATTTTTAAAATGTTGATCCGCAGAAAAGTCTCACTCTGTAAATAAAGGAAAAAAAAATTGTGTAATGGAATTAACTATTTCCTTGCAGTAATTCATCTTCTGAAACTTTTTAATTTATTCTTTATTGAGGTTGTCTTATAGGGTCCATCTTATCTGTATCTTACCTGAAAATTATATGAAAATAAATTTATCAAGTTTAACTCCACACCGTTTCCTAGACCTTCCGAATATTTTGGAATATTTATCTTCACCAAGATCGAATAAAACACATAGTTATTTCAATTGAACATTCCCATTTACCTTGGCGATTAAAAATAAATGTTCAAACAGGTTTAGATTAACCGGTGGAATGGAGATAAAATAGATCCGTGGGGCAGTTAGTCATTATTTAATACGTCATATATCTAATTTCAGTGTAATTCAAACACAACCTCTATTGGACTCCACAATTATTATAAAGGTCGTTATTTCATTATGTAATGAAATCAAAAAAATCTGTTTTATGTTCTCATCATTGGTAAATATATTGAAAAAGAATTTAAACACATCTATAACATTAACATTAATTACAAGAAATAATTGACCAGAAATAAGAAAGTAAACCATTAATTATTTGTAAAATGTTGTTTATTTTTGAAATAAAATAGTTTTTATTTCCCTTTTTGCAATAGTACTAAAATTTATTTCACACTAATTAACAACTAAAAATGTACTACGGATGAGGAATTAAATTTAGAGACATAAGATGAAATTTAGAATTTTTGGCTATGAAATAATAAGATATTTCAATAAAAGAGTAAACAGACAAAATCTTTGCGAACATGTTCCACAAAAATACATACGGACTTAACACGTTTCTCTGATCGCATCCGCAATAGAGTTGTGTTATCATAAAACTTAATTTTCTACTTCCGCGAAAAATCAACAGCTCAACTTATCAGAAGCCACTAAATCCTAAAAAAAAATTGCTGGAAAAGAAATAAATATACCAAAGCGAAATAATCTTTCTGCTAAATAGTATAGCTATCTTTGGTTCTTTTTAGGATAGCGGATTTATTGTGAATAAACTTAATAGGATTTATAAACCTTGTTAACCGATATCAGGGTCTCAATAATTTTTTTTATACTGCTACTTTACATAGTAGTAAATCTGAATAATTCCAAGTTTCATCTTTATATATTATTCAATTTATCGCGAAATACAAAACTGCAGTAAATGGAAGCCGTTATTATGATGTTATGATAAATAAAATCGATGAATCTCTACTTTGCATATACCTTATAACATATGGGGTTATATAATATACGTATTTATTTGTAAAGATTCAAGTTTCTTACTAACAATTTGAAAATATACGATTATTTGTTTTGTGTTGAATATTCAATGTTTCACACGCAAAATTTTCTCTTTTTTGAGTTGAAAATAATTATATACCATAACATTCAAACAATATTCACTTTATTCTGTCTATTCTTATAGGTTTGTGTGACCAACCAAGTAAGCCTTAAAGCTCTAATATTTATCAACTATGGGATATGTGCGCACATTTTTTGAACTTAAACTTTAAAAATGGTTTATAGGTTAAATTCAAAGACATAAAATATTTTCTTTGATTTTGCTTGTTTTATGATGAATTCATTGTCTGTATTTTAAACATTTTTGTATTCAAAATCCATATATAGAAGTTACCCTTATAATCTACTAAAAGAAATAGTTGGGTATCAAATATTGAGACTTTTTCTTTTTTGTTTGAGTTACAGGAAATAACGCATACTTTGGTAAAATTTGAACCCATTGCCATTCAGTATTTTTCATTTATATGATTGATCAAATTAGAAAGATTTGAAATCACAGCAAATTTTCAGGATAAAGATATACTTTCTTCTAGTGTTTATTTGTGACACGGGTTTTTCCAAAACTATTGGACCTGTAATATCACCTGATAAAAGCAAAATCTTCTTTAGGAACACAATTTATAAGAATAGAAGAAAACAATTTCTTTTTAAATCCCATTTTGGACATGAAAAGAAAACTTTTTACAGTTTGAGTTTATAAAGTTATCATATTATATAAATAGCCTTTACCGCCATATTATGTTGAAAGTATATACATTTTGGGATAAGGTAAACCTGAACATATATAAGTGCTGGTAATGCATTTTTAGAAAATGGATGACACAAAGTAAATTGATAAGCATTTGAGGTACTTTATATCGATATGGATAAAACAGTAAACTATTTGGCGATATTATATTCATATATATTCCTTTTAACATTCCCTTGAACATTTTCTCCGGAAAACACAATTAAATTTTTTTTCATTAATTATAGGATAATTACATCTCGTAGTTTTTGATGAATTTCTAATATCTCCATGCCTGTGAATAGATTTACTAGGAAATATATTTAACCAGAAAAAAATATTAATTAAAATTTTAAAATACTGTGGTGTGTACTAAACTGTCAAAAAAAAAGTTTTAGTACAGTTTTACTCATAATTAACAGGTTTTATTCAACATTTTATCCATTCCCTCACAGCGTCGGCATGGCGTATTCGCCATCATTTTCACTGTACAATTTTAAAATGCATTTTTACTTGTTATATCGTTACAAACTCATAAACTTTAAACAAAATATTATTAAAACAAATTGTCATTAAAGTAACAAAAAGTGAAAAAAAATTACAAATATTAAAGCGAACGTGAATATATTGAACACGCGTTCAATTTCGAGACAAGTTCAAACAGTTATCATCTATGAATTGTCAAAGCTTCACAAAAGCCTGAATAAGTGTCATCGAATAAAATAACTCTTTACTAATTTAGACCTGATTTTAAGAATTGTATTAAATATAAAGTGCCAAAGGGAGGAAAGTGACACTGCGCTGCATGAAGAAGATTCAATTACTTGCTACTCCTGTACAAAATTGTTTCACTTTTTTGTGCTAGTCGCAGTGAGAGGAATTTTTAAAACAATTCTGTCAATAAAGGAATTAAATAAGAATGCCCTCTCTGCAAAATAGGACCTTCAGCTTTCAAAAGTCTTGTAGATAAATAAACGAAAATAAAGTCTATCGATAGTTCAACAAAAATCAGCGAGATTGGAGCCGAATTAAGGAATTTCGAGAGTAATATGTCATAAATAGAATTTTTAAATCTAAAGTTACAGAATTTAAAAACTGTTTAGGAAAACATGAGTCAAGAGTGTATTTATATGCCCAGGAAATAAACGATTTTAGGGCCTCTCACAAATATCGAAGGATATTTCCAGTATCAAATAACAAGGGGAATAATTATAAAATAGAGTTCATTAAAGGTAATAATAAGATTAAATCAAAATAAAAAAAACATTGAAATTGTGGGGAATAATAGTAACACTAGGAGGAGATGTTTATGAAATATTTATGAATTTGCGGTATTTATCAAGGTAGACATGTATTACACTGCACACTCGCTATACATACCGAAGGTGGTACCGAATACGCCGATGAAAACCGAAGACGCTCGGGTGGCGAACAACGACGGAAAAAGTCAAGCCAAATCGATTGTAATTAGTATGACGACGCGTAGAGGCAGGTATAAGCTTCTCAATGCAGTTAAAAGGATATGCCACACGGAATCACTCGCAACTTGCCCCTTTATGTCCTCATTACCATTTCGAAAAATTTTGTTATTGAACATGTTTCTCGCAACTATAAGAATAATGTCATATAATATTAGACAGATTGCAAAGAATTCCAAATGACAATTCTTTTGGATTAAATTTTTAAAAATTATGGCTTCTATTACAGAAACTTCAGAAATTATCTTTATTTGTAACACTAGTAACGTTACCCACGTAACGTTGCCCATAACTTTCATTTATACATTAAGAAAAAGTAAATTAATATTAATAATACAGGAAACCAACACGATTCTAATGATAAACTCTGTATGCTTGCAAAAAAATGGTTCCTTTGATGCTATATCCTTTTCTAAATAAGGTACAATTCAAACTTTTATATGCTTGGATGACACGCACGTTTTACGCGCTTTAGCTTGATATACGTTTTAGTGAAATCTATAATCTTCGTACATTATTATATAAAATAGGACACGAACATAAAAACAGCTGAAAACAACATGTAATTAAAGACAGACCCCGATGAAATGAAATCCATACTTAACTGATATTAACAAAATCTTAGCCTGTCCTGTAATGATATATATATATATATATATATATATATATATATATATATATATATATATATATATATATGAATTCATAACTGTCACTGGAACAAATAGTAAAATGAATAATAAGCAGGTAAGACAAAAAAAATTGGTCCAAATAGATGTGCGCATAAAATAATGCGCATAGAATAATTACTACAAAAAACAAAGTGATGATGGTCAATATGACATTAGGGCAGTCTTTAGGGTAATTAAAGAAATTACTTAAAAATAAAACTACAAATATCGATTCACTGATTTAATATAAACGAACGTTTATAGACCAGATGGATATAGGAAATAATTTTAACAAACGCTTGCAACAAAAACCATTAACGGATATGCAAAAGCAAAAAGGAGACTTTATCGAAATTTATTTGGTTATTTTTGAAATGTCTATCATACCTTTACGATAGATGGCGTCGGGACCGACGAAGTAAAAAACTGTATTAATACTTACGAAAAATTATGTCTAGAATACTTGAGACTTTATTCACTTTTTTTAAGTCAGTGCGGTGTCAGTGAGTGCAGTTACAGACCATATTTAAATTTTATATATACGAACCACTAGGTGGTATATATTTCCCTATAAAGTGACATGACGGAAACTAATAACTATGGATCTATTTTATTGCTGTATGTTTTAAGCAAAGTACTTGAATAATATATAAACAGCAGATTGAAAAAATTTTTAGACAACCAAATTTACTCCAAAAGCATTTATTTAAGCGACTAATAAAATACCATATTGCCATCAAACCAACTATGGCGTTGGAAAATTATTTATTATATCCGCGATAATTCACATTCTCAAAAATAAAGGCTTTCAGAAGCCTATTTATCATATCTACGGGAATGGAAAATATCGCCATGGTGACATGCTGTCGGCGAGCCAGGACTACTTATAAACAAAAACATTATGTATTTGTTACACCAAAAATTTACAATTTACTTCTGACCTCCCAGAAATTAAACTTTCGATATGTATCTCATTTAAATTTCGTACTCCAAAATGACAAAACGGCATATGCTTGTGCACATATATACGTATATGCATCAGTTGTGTACACGTTTGTTTATCTGCATGTAATGTTTGTACATTGTTGTATTATAAAAATACATATACTGATATTAATAAAATATGGCGACGCTAAATCACATCAGTCCCGTTGCAAGAATACACAGGAACACACAGTTAATATAACATTTCACATCGACTTGATTTTTTAAATATAACTGAGCGTGTGGTGAAATGACTGCTTGGTATATACCTAAAACGTTAATTGTACAATTTTTGAGAACTATTCTTACCAACACTTTAAATCAATTTTAAAATAAGTCATATATTTATAGCGTGAATAATACATACAAAATTCAGCGAATTTCGTCGACAACGTGTTTACACGACAACTACTTTGATAAAAATGTCTACGCAAACTGCGACTAGCAAATATTATTCGTAAAAATCCTCTGATAAACTGAAACTTATATTAACGAATCACTCCTAAGTAAATCTCTTTGAAACTTCCCCTAATATTATAAATGTTAAAGTTGGGATGTTTGTTATTTGGGAAGGTAAAAAAGATTCACATTTATATATAAGCTACTATTCAAATATATATAGAAATAGCACAATTCCTGCGCGATCAAATTCGGTGCATTTACTCAAAATTAAAATTTAATTAGTAAGTGGCAAAGTATACTAAATTGGTTAAAAACTTATATTTTCAGACAGATTTCGCGAATTTATTATTTGAAAAGAGACAACAATATCATCATCTTAATCCAAACTCCACGTAGACGAAGCTATGGGTAAAAGCTAGGAGGATATATTTTTTAAATATTTAGATAAATCACCGTAGTTCCGAGACATGAATGAAAATTGTTTTCTTTCATATTTAGAAATGTTTCGCGCTGTTCATCAACGTGTCCTCTTTAATATAAATTTCATTTTAGCGAAATTTCCTGCTTCCAGCAAGTTTATTAATTATCTTTGTAAAACTAATTTAATCAAGAGCTAACAAATTTAGCAATCCACTAAGTCTATTTGTTGTTCCTTTAATTATTTGAAAATTGTGGAAAACTAGTCTAGACCTAATATTTCGTTCGTTAGTGTTCTAGTTTTCAATTTCAAGCGAGCTTTTCTGCCAAAGCTTTCCTGATTAATTTTGGAATAACGAGGGAATCCTCCAATACTAACAGCACGTAGTAAATAGAAAAATTAAGCTGTTTTGCATTGTCGTTATATAATTCAACGAATGTTTATATACTGTGATTTAATAGGGCGTTAATATATAAATTTGCATTAAGTACTAAAATGCAAATTAGACATTTGATAATAGAATACGTAGTAAAATATAAGCAGTTGAGAAATTCAGATGAGTAATAATTAATTTTTTTAATTTTTGCTGATTAAATATTTTGACGCAGGCAAATTCATTTGGGCAGTAAAATTAATTTAACATCGACGTGTGATTAGTTATTAAATCACAGTGTGTAGATTTTTGATCCGCGAACAAGTTGTTTTAACTTTTGTTTTAATAGATATATTCGGTTTTAAATTATACATATAATTAGAATTCAAACCGATGGATCTGGATGAACCACATACTCATTGTATCGTCCTTTCCTCGTCCGTCCATCTATCTATCCGTTATCGTTTTTAATTTCTCAACCTAAAGAGATAGGGAATTAAAATTAATATATTTTATGTAATTTCTTGTCTCGAAAACAGAAGTATAATATGACTTGAAATAATATCTTGAACAGGTTTCTCGCATATCACAAACAGCAAATACATAAATGAGGCATTAAATATACAAGTAAAAAAGTCAGAAATAATGTAACCAAAATACGTTTGAGTAATTTATAACACTTTTACGCGAAAGAAAAACAAATTAATATTAATTAATAATTTAACCAAAATATTATGTAGCCTTAAATGTTTATGTATATAACTACGGAGTTGTATGAGCCGCTCGAACTTAACTCATTTTTCTATTTAAGCTTAGCTTAAACAAAAATAAATTAGTTAACTAACTCGCTTTTATCCGTGGTTACATTCATATGGTTATAGTTGCAAACATACAGGAAGAAATTAAAACATTCAGCGCCGCTTGGAATAATCAGGGGAAATTAAACATTCAGTCTCTGTTCGTAACGTACTATAATATAAAGTCATACTATAAAATACAAACGATATTGAATATAATTATATTTCTCTACATTGGGAATTAAAGAGATGACCACATTTCTCCTTCTTATTTTTTTTTTTTAATTTTTTTTTTCTTTATTTTTTTTTTATTGTGTAAGTAGAGTTTGAAAAAACTTCGATCCGCTTATTCATGCTTCGACGATGCTTCGTTATATTGTTTGTGCACTTTTCAGTCTTGAATAAGAATTTTATCAAAAAATAGATCTTGAAATAAATGGTATCTTATGTCATTCTTGGTACACTGTCTAAACATTTAGAAAAAATTAGGTTAATAAAAAAAAATTAGTTGCGACGTGAAAGAAAGGCGCACAATTATTGAAACAGCCGCAATTATTGAATAATGCTATACTAGGTAAGGTAAGAAGAGGGTTAATTAAAATTTGGCAATAAATACTAAGGTATAAATTAAGAAATATTTAGGTCTCAAATTTCAGTACTTTTGAAATATTTTATTAAGACTTTTACATGTTTCATAATTTATTTAAATATGTAGTTTGATTTACTTTAAAGGTTTTGACGGAAATGTGCTGCATTTATGAATAAAAATTATGTTCGACTTTTACCGCTTGCTGATAATTGTTGACACAATTATGTTACCGTCAGATATTTTACACCCTTTTCATGAAGTTTACAACCATATAATATCTGTGTTGGGTATTTATTTAATCTAGCCTTTGAGTAAGTTTTAGACTGCAGCTGAAAGAGTATATAATTATTTTATATTTTTTTCATGCTTCGTTGTCTTAATTTTTCAATACTTTTTCATTATTTGCCATATTTTACTGCCTCCTTTTACTAAATATTTTATATTACTGCTCATATTTTACTATCTTCTTTTATAAAATATTTTATAATATTACCTATATTATACCATCTTCCTTTACATACTATCTCAAATTACTGTCCATATCTTACAGTCATGTTTATTTAAAATACTGCCCCAAATATTACCGTGTGAGTTTTTATCTACAACTACCCAAATGGTTAAAACTCAATATTTATAAGGATCTTTACCACTCGGTTTCTTTCTATTTATACGGCCTTTTGAATTTTAAAGCTTTTGAAAATATAATAACAAATAAACATTTTTATTCTGTTCAGTCTTAGATAAGCCATAATTTGTTCAGTTTTTTACAGGACCTTGCAGGTATTTAATTTTCTGCACAGTATATACTATGAAGAACCAGATATAACATTTCGTAAAATATCAACACATTTTATTATCTTCAAAATTATTTCTTCTATTATGTTAATTCACCACAACCACCAGTTGAAAAACTCTATTTTTCAAATATTTAAATGATTGGTTTTGTGCGTTTGAATTATTTTAAAATTTTGTTACTCTTTCTATTATTGAATTTTGAACATTAGTCAACTCTGATTACATTGAGTTGACATGTGTTTTAAATATAAAAATTTTTGAAATAAATATTGGATAAATATTTTTATTAAATGTAAATTATACATAATCAAGTAAACTGCCTGTGTGTCTCTTATTCCATTATTTATTTCAAAATTGAGGATAACAGGCAGCCTTCGTAGTATTTTAAGCCTCCTTGTTTTTTTATCGAAGGTGCATAACATACCTATATAACTTTTGTATTATTTTAAGGCTAATATATAATTAACATGAATTTCGTCATACAATCTATAAGCGTGGACATCATAGAATATTTAATTTACACATTTACAAAAATATGTAATTCTTTAACATATAAATATGAGATACTGAAGTTCATTTACTCACCTGTTTATGAAAACTTACTGGTCAATAAAAAGTATTAAAACATTATCAATGCTTTTGGTTAATTTACCACAAAAGTAAATACATTGTAAAATAAAATATAAAGAATAAAAAATAGAATAGTGGAAAGATTTGTTAATATTAATTAAGTGCCAAAAGAATTACTTTTCAATTGTTTACTATTTAATAGCTCTATTAATGTTTCCATAACAATAACAAGAAAAAATATCAAGCGTTTTCAAAACATATAATTCGATTTTCCAATAGAGCGCTTTATTCATTGTAAACCAGTATAACAAGTTTTGCGTTGAAAGATGGTTTTTTCCGCTATAGAAAAAAAAATAAAGGATGCTTACGGCCTCTCACCTTTCCTTAGACAGGAATATAAACCGTTACCAATCTCAAATTTTTATGAAACAAATCATTTAAAAAATAAAAAAAATGCATACACCTGTTATAAAATTTGAAATAAAAAATAAGGTTTCTTATCGTCATTTCTTTGATATAAAAATATGATTCTTTACCTTTCACTATATGTTCATAACATATACATTGTGACCATATGACAACATTCTTAATAACATTAATATGTTGTTGAACAAATCAATATAATGTATTCAAATAATAAATTCATTGGAAGGTTGCTTGAAAAATCATAGAACCTGTAGAATTTCTGACAAGTTTTCTATGATATAATTGAGAAATATGATATGAATATTTGAATCACGGTCGTTGTCTGTTGAATAACTGTACACCAAAGGAAACTTAAACAAGAATACGTCAATATTTTAAATCTGTTCACAATAAAATTTAGTTCATTACTAAGACTTCATTGTCAAAATGAGTCGACATCTAAATATATCTCTTTCTTAATTACCTGATTTGTTCAAATAATGTGTTGACATCCTCGTCAAACCGGTCTAATCTATAATGTATATTTTCCTAAATTTCAAAATTTGCTTTTTACTTTGGCTGATCTTTCCAGTGATTTCTCTTTGTTAATCTAATTCCAGTTGTCATCCAAAAAATATAGACCTGTAGCTCTGTTATCACAGTTTTAAATATATTTGAAACTGTTAAATAGTACCATATCTATTTCAAAGTTAATTCTGAACCGATATAATTACCATGCTAAATATTCTGCCATCATTCATCTCACTATTTTTTTAAACTATGTGGCTAAGCACTCAAATAAACAACACGCTAAGCACTCATGTACACGGCAGATGGATGTATTCTATTTGATGGATGTGACATTTGACCGAATTGACAATGATATTCCTCTAGTAACATAATTTAGACTTGAAAATACAAATCAAGTGTGGAAATTATACATAGGGTCTTATATTATTAAAACTCTAGGCAGCATAAGTAATAATGCAAGCTCTGTTAAGCAATTTGTGATTAAGAAAATTCCTGTCACTTAGTCTTGAGCAATGCAAAATTTCATTCTTATTACCAATTATTTAAAGTTTTATTGAAAGCAGAAAACCAAACAAATGATAAGAGGTATACAATGACATTAGTATTACAACGAAAAATGAGCAATAAGCTAAACTTTATTATGAACAAATGTAAAATTGTGGCATATACTGTTTGGTAACCATTTGGCGCACAGTTATAAATTTATCAGATATCAATTTGATTTAGGTCTACGTTAGTTTTTCCCTTTCAGATTTATGACTGATTTCATAGTTTTCTTTCACCAAATGTACCTAGGTTTATCCAGTCAAGAACTGATATTTTATTTTAATTGTTTCTTAATGAAAAAAAAACGAGAATATGCACAATCTTCTGATTGCAGTGGAAAACAAGGAATATGTTGTCATAAATATTTATTTAAATATAATGTAATTAACTAAGTGACATACCTTTGTATTTGGAAAAAAGGTGGATTTTTAGGTCAAATGCTAAAAATTTCGTTAAACCATAATTAATTTAAATCGTTAGAAGAGTAGATTAATAGATTTTTGTATAAGTAGCAACATCATTGTTTTTATAAAATCAGTAAATCCGTGCAATTCCTAACGTTCACTTAAAATATGTCATAGCAAAAGTGTTTAACCTCATCTGAAAATGTTTGTTATGTTTGTGGGCAGTTTATACTGACAAATCAGCGTCGTGACATTACCGAATTCATAATTAACGTTTATAACATGTGTTTCTAACTAAGACAACAGTGCTAACTAAGACAACAGTGGGCTACATAAAATTTGTGCGACATGTGTTCGTGAACTTCAAAATTGGTCAAAAGGGAAAAAAATACCTTTGATTTACAATCGCTTATGTTATGGAGAGAATCTCAGAATCACTCCAAATACTGTTATTTTTACTGATGCAAGACTACAGGCTTTAATTCTATAACAAAACAGGACTTGGTGTATCCAAACATGTAATCGGTAACGCACGCTGGGCATCGTGATCCAAAATTTGCACCGTCCTCACCTCCATATTTGAAATCAGTGCAAGCTGAAGACGTGCCTAGTAATGTCGAAGAGGTATCTCAACCAGAAGCTCGACTTGAGCCAAGTGCAAGTGGAACACAGTTGTTTTCACAGTCACAACTGAACAATTTAACGAGAGATCTAAGCCTGCCCAAAGATGCAGCTGAACTCCTCGAACCAAGACTATCATAATAGAATATGCTTGCTACTGACACTTCATGTTCTTGGTATTGCAAAAGACCAAAAGACTTTGTACCACATTTTGCTGAAGATTGTGATCCATTGTTCTACAAAGACATTCCTGGCTTAGTGAAAATGTTTAACTTCGTATATAATGCAAATGAAGATTGTCCATAACTCAACAAAGTTTGAAAGCAATTCTTTGCACAATGGTAATAAGTACACTTCACTGCCAGTCGCCTATTCTGTACATTTTGGAAAGAATTGTACGACTATTTGAAAAATGTGTTGAATAAAATGAAGTACTCACAACACAGTTGGAATGTCTGTGGAGATCTGAAATTTATAAGTATGCTGCTCGGTCAACAAGGTGGATACACAAAATACCCTTGTTTTCTCTGTGAGTGGGATAGTCGAGGCAGAGAACAATATTGGACAAAGAAACAGTAGCCACCGAGGACGGAACTAGTTCCTGGAATCAAAAATATTGTAAGAAAAAATTTAATACCCCGGCAAAAGGTCTTAACCCCATTACACATAGAGCCGGGAATGGCGAAATAATTTATAAACATGTTGAAAAAGTAGAAGGATTTAAATATCTTGACCAAAATTTTCCATCTGTACCTAAAGCTAAAGTGAAAGATGGTATTTTCATTTATCCGGACATAAGAAAATTATGAAGAAAATTATGAAAATTTTGTTAAAAATGAAGTAAAATTAAATTATATGCTTGGAAATCTTTTGGGGAAGTAGTGAACAATTTCCTGGGAAACCATAAAAGTTCAAATTATGTGGAAATTGTGAAAAACATTTTGGAAAAATAGGAACGTTCGATGAGCAATAAACTTCACTGCCTTAATTCGCACTTAGACTAGTTTCCTGATCACTTGGGATCTGTGTGTGAAAAGCAAGGCAAAATATTTCATCAGGATTTAAAAAAAAATAGAACGTAGCTATCAGCGAAAGTGAGAATAAAAGGATTATCGCAGACTATTGTTGGTTCCTAAAGCGAAATTATTTAAGTCGGACTTTTAAGCGAAAATCTCACAATCTAAACTTCGGTAAAAAAAAACAAGATACCACAAAATTATTTAATATTTCTACTTTATTTATTAACATTATTTAAATGTATTTGTTTTTGCTGGAGCGGGGATTATTTATCTGGAGCGGAGATCATTATACTTCAACGCTAAACTTTTTTCATCGGTCCTGTAACGATTAAAGCTATATCGGAAAATTGAATTATAATTTTTAAAAACCGCTTGATATATTTTTATAACTACTGGCCGCTTTATAAATGTAATTATGGAGCAATTTTAAAGTCAAGTAATAGTTTTTATATCGTAGTAAACTGGGCTATTTTTGCGATTTCATATATAGGGCTTTTCAAAAAAAAACTGAGGTGTCGGGAAAATCTAAGTCTACATTCGTAATCAGCGCATTAAAATACCCCCAAGATCAAATCCAAAAAGGAAAAGTAAAAGTTAAAATTTGTAGACCTGTTTTATGAATAATCTTAATATCTTTCACAATAATATCGTCAAAATCTTGTCGAAAATTCTATATATGCTATAATTTTTCATGAGACCTTCCAATTATTTTCGTAAGATTGTGCATATTCTCGTTTTATTCAGATCTCTAATCCGTAGTATCCTTGTAACGAATGCCGTCATCTTGTCCCCATATATAATTCATATACACGTGTTGGGGATATATGAAAAATATTTTGCAATAAAAAAATTTACGACTCTTTTATTTAATTCAAATTTAATATCTGAATATGATCGGATACAACGTCTCTTGAATTAAAAGGAAAGTTTCGTTTGTTAATTCACATTATTTTTCAAAGTTTTAAATGATTTAGTTAATAAATGTTTTGGGTGTGTAACATTTTATTTTTTGGCTGAGGAGCGTTAAAAGGCCAAAGTCATATTTAATTTCGTTTGCCTGGAGCGGGTATCATTATACTTCAACGCTACACTTTTTTCATTGATCCTGTAACGATTAAAGCTATATCGGAAAATTGAATTATATTTTTTCTAAAAGCCGCTTTATATATTTTTTATAACTAACTACTGACGGCTTCATAAAAGTAATTATAGAGCAATTTCGTTGTATTACAACATCTTCAGGTGGCGTATTAGCTATGATATTATACTTCATTATACTTCAACGCCAAGTGTTTTTTTTTAATTTTTATAATAAAAAAAATTACAGGTTATTGTTAATGTATGATTAAAATATAGTATGACGTCCAAGCATAATTATCACAATAAGTTACTGTCGTTCATTCGGAATAAAACGTGAAATAATATAAGAGTTGTGTAGATTTGCAGAGCACCATCCACGAAAAGCAATACGACGTAAAAATAGGACGAAGTCTGCCCGATTTCAGCAATTTTCAAATGAATAATAAAATGAGAAAAACAGAGGCGGTTTGCTCGATCGTACATAATTTCCATTCAAGCACTCATATGTTTATTTCAGAAGTATTCATATTCAAAATACAAGTGAACTTAATGTAATAAGATTAGACTACCGTTCCAAGTTAAATAAAGACAGTAATAAAATTTAATATATAATCCATGCACTCATATAAAAATAATTTTAATAATCAAAGAACTCTAAACATATAGTTGTCATCAATAACCATAAAAGAGGAAATAAGTGGGAAACAGTGAAATATCTTAGTAGGTTACAAATGTCTATTGCGTCATAATACATATGAGTGCAAAAATTGTGCAGACTAAATATTTGCGTGGTTCTGAATAAAACTGAAAAAGATATGACCTATACAAAACTAAACAGAATAAAGGCATGTCTCATTTGTTAAAAGAATTATGCTAGATTGTCCAAAGCTTTAGAAATCGAGAGCTATATAAATAGGAAATACATGAATGGTTAAAGACCCGTTTAAATATTCATAGATTTTTGCCAATCGGGTACATAAAACTCACAAAATAAATATTTTAGTAGTAACTAAAATAAAAGTGACCGTAATATATGGACATTAATGTGAAAAAGCATGTAAAAGAAGGCAATAAAATATGAGTATAGATATAAAATGATTAATGGAAAAGGACACTAAAATTTGAGCAGTAACATAAAGGAATTTGTGAAGATAATAAAATAATGGCAGTAATTTAAAGAAATTTGTGAACAAAGACTGTAAAATACGATGCAATGTAAAATAATTATTTAGTCTCACAGCGGTAGCATAAAGCTTACTCGAGTGGGAGATTAAATAAATGTCCAGTGAAAATATAAAAAATATCATTTTGTGGTAAAATTTGTGAATGGGTAGTAAAATATCAGAATGAGGAGAATATGGTGAACTTTTATTTAACGAACGATTAGAATTTCACGTATTTTTTGTTCTATAAATATGAAAATAGGATTGATGTAGAATACACATATAAACTTATTTTATAGCTATATAACTTGGATGTAAATTATTAGTGCAAATTTATATATTTTTTTAATTTCTACCAAGAAGCGTAATTATTATTAACGTAATCATAATTATTATTCTGATTGATATACGGTAAATACTATATTGGACAAAACTGGATTAATCACGGCATGTTCACTTTCTTTAATGAGACACACATTTAAGACTAAGATGGACGCAGTAACAATTTTTTAAGGAATGAAGCTTATTTTCTTGTAAATTAACATTCAAAAATCTTTGGCTATTTATAACATGCTTCAAAATGTAGTAACAACTTTTTTTTTTAATTTAAAGAATTTATAAAGTATTTTAGTACAAAATGATTAGGGCAGGCATTTAGTTCGATCTGTTAGAGATTTTGGTCGAGGTGAATTTCCATTTTTACTTTGAAGGATTTCTTGTCGTTACTATTTATTTTTTTTTGTAATGTTATTTATATGTGAACTTTGGTTAACTTTTCCGTAGTTAGGCGTAATTCTACTTGGATTTATTTATTTTCCATGAAACTTTCTTTCCATGAAACGCTTCGAAAATTAATAAAAACATATTGTTAAATTTCGTGAAAAAGCTGATCTGTAGGAACCCATGTGGGTATTGTGAAAGTGAATTAAACAAAATTTTCTTCCATTTTATCAAATCTTTCTCTCTCTCTCTCTCTCTTTTTGTATATATATATATATATATATATATATATATACACGTACATGAAAGAGAGTTAGCACTCACTCACTTGCAATGTAGCATGTATGTTCCTTAAACAACACAGACACTCAATAAGAGCGGATTTTCTCGAAATCAACCCCTATGAGTTTCTTATTCCAACAACCTTTCCGGGTTTGTTGGAGTGAGTCATCGGTACTACTTCTTTAGATATAAAACCTACAAACTAGGAAATTGGAATTATATTCCCTACGTGACATCTACAAAAAGAACGGATCAACCCCAAACAGCATTAGTGAGGGCAAGTTGGTGGAGTAACTCTGTATAATTATCCCTGGACCTACGCGTATAAAACCTAAAAACTTGACATTTGTAATGCGTATTCTTCGTATAACATAGGTACCCATTAAGAACGTATTTTTTTTATTTAACCGAAATCAATCCCTAAGAAGGTTAGCGGGGGTGGGTTGGTGGAAAGAGTCGGTGACACTACCTCTTTATCTATAAAACCAACAAACTGGTATGAATGTTCTTTACGCAACATGGACATCCAATAAGAATTCAGTTTATCAATTTTTTTTCCTAAGGGGTCACCCCCTAAGGGTTGGTTAGTGTAATGAGTCGGTAGGACTCTCTTTATTGATAAAACCTACAAATCATAAATTCCGACGACGTCGATATTTACTAAAAAACCCTGTGGAACCCCCACAGGGTTTTTTAGTAAATATCGAAAAAAATAAATATTGGAAAAAGTCAGCAGCACTATCTGATTTTACTGATCAATAGTTTTATAAATGGTAAAGATTCTTGGGCAATGACGATTATTTTTACTGAAACTGTTTAGATATTTATTTCTAACAAATTGTATAAAAAAATTGTTAGTGCAAAATATGAAAATTTAAAAAAAAAGTTTGTCTCCTTTAACTCCTAAAAATTCCTTTCACAATTAAAAATTAAACTTTTGTTACATGATATTTTTAACGAGTAACTACTTTTTATAAATGGATCAAATTTCAATCGGTCACAAAAACATGCATGTGATAAAAATAGACGGACAGACGTAGAAATAATTAAATTGTGATATGAAGGACTGAAAAAAGTAATGTTTTTGTCATAAAAACTTGCTGCGACTTTCTATTTTAATAATTTTTCAATTGAGGTGTATTTAATACTAAATGTTCTTAAATGTAAAAAACGTATGAATTATGATTATATATTTTCCTTAGTTTCCTTAACTAAAATTAAAAAAATTAGATAACTTTTGATACTCTATCGTTTTCTTTTAGTATAATATAGGAACACCTCTTTTGGATAGATTTTTAATCACAGAATACTTAAATTACAAACAATCAAATATTGTTTAATATCGAAGGCAGGCGTCATTAATGAGAAAATTGATATCTTTGAATTGTACATATGAGTCTTAAAGTCATTATCTTGGTACGATTTTTTCAAAGTTTCATTATAGGACGCAAACGATAAACATAACATACAGCTATTTGAAGCTCACATTAAAAGCTCACGCAATGCGACAGTGCTATCTTCCCGTGGGACATTTCGTTTCTAATGTTACATATGTTACAAGCCCTTCATACATAAGTCAACCTAAATGGGTTGTGTAATGAAAGCACTAAAATTAATTTGATATGTGCCACTGGTTTCTGTCATTAAACATAATTCGGTTTGCAAAAAAGGGAAATGTTAAGCATAATTCTAATTTGTATTATAATTCAAATATTAAAATAAATTTCTAAATTTGAACAAAGCCTATTAATATGTATAAAGACTTGTATTTGGTTTTCATATTTATTTTCTTATGAAAACGTTGCGTAAACCATTTTAAAAGTAAATATAGAAGAAAATATTGCAATATAGCCAGCTTGACACTTATTCAAAAGAGCATATCTGAAAAGCATTTGAGGGTGTTTATAGCCGAAAAACTTAAAAAAATAGATGGAACAATATTAATATTTAAAATACGAAGTGGATATTATTTGAATGTCATAAGTTGACTTTCAATTGCTTTGAATTTCGTTCCACTAATATTCGAAATGCAAAACTTTGAATGTTTGTTAGTTCATTAGGCAAAAACAATTAGACATATGTCATAAAATTTGGGCTTTACGTGGTTTTTGTTTTTAATAAACATTTAACCTGATTTTTAATTTTATAAAAAAATATGGTGGAACTCTTCGATTTTTACTCAATAGTAACATCTAGGTAAATGATGGCGTAACGTATATATTAAATTTATAAAACAATAGAGAGATATCAAAATTGTTTCATTGTGTCAATAACAAACCTCGTCGTCTTAATTGAGAATAGGCGTGGGGAAAACCATGGTTAACAGTATATATTTCTAAAATATTAATTTAATTATAATTTAAGTTATTAATTACCTTCGTTAGTCAACTGCTAACAATTCCACAATCAACCCAGTCTGTTTGTTGTTGCTTTAATTTTTTGAACATTTTGAAAAACTAGTTTTGACTTAATGTTCATTTCATCAATATTTTAAGAACTTTTCTGCAAACGTTTTCGTAATGAATACTGTAGTAATAATAGAATTATATAATACTTGCTGATGTTGTGCCAAAAAATTACTATTTTGAATTGCAAATTGTATATATTTAAAATTGATTACATCAGACAATGACGTCTATTTTTGGTCCTTTAGTCGTATTTAGATCATATTTTGTTCAGTTTTATGTAAGATCTTGTGGGTATTTTTTCGTCTGCACTATTTTGCGTCAATACATATTGTGAAGCAATATATATTTTGGAAAATCCAAGTCTTCATCATTCTTATTTTGTCATTAAAAATTAATTCCATTTAATTCCCTCACTATCATAATAACTACTTTTTTGTGTGTCTGGATTATGTGTCTAATTTTAACATGATATAAACTGTGATTTTGTGATATAACTTAATAATCAGAAGATAATCCTTTATAGACCCAAGATGGAGAATTTGTGAACATGTATATTATTATATTGAGATTAATTACATCCAATTACACCGAGAGTAAAATTCGAAGGGAACAAATGAAGGTATTTACTGTATATATTTTAATAAAAATATTTTTTTATCTTCCTCCAACTTGAATTTCACTTTTCAAGGATACTACTTACTGAGATTTAAACAAAGTCTAAACATATTTCACAAGGGGATATCTTAGCAGCAATACGCTCTCGTTGTATATTTGTAGATATTAATACGTAGTTTGTAGCTTGGACTCCAATAAATATTTTTTAATAGCAATTTGGTGCATCTAAAATTTAATTGGTACCCAGATGGGAATTCTAATCAGAGAACGATTATGATCTATAAGCAAACAGAAAAAAGTATTGAAAAATGAAGAGGTGGCAATGATATGAGAAACAAAAAAGGATCTAATTACTATTTCTTTTGACACCAATTTGAGTAATATAAAACCGGGATTTGAAATTTCCAAATTAAACATATGATTTAATAGTCTACGTGTATTTCATTAGAATATTACCATCACAAACTCGGTCAAATACCATATCTACCAAAATAAGCCCCATCTGCTCTCTGCCCATAATCTAACTCCATAGCTATATAAATCACAAAATTAGTAAGATTAATGACGGTAGAACGCTTAGAACGGAATTCCTTTGCCTGAAACTCGACTAGGAAATAAATGCGGCTACGTAAAACAGTTTTAAGCACTTTAATCAAATTGTATCTGGGAATAGGAATCACCCGGGAAATCTGCCGAATGGACGGAATTTAATAAAAGATTAATATGACTTTAATCGCGTTGTTGAAAATGTAATTGTAGGTCTTGATCATATACGAGGGTAAGATATCAGGAGAGGGAGTTAATATTGGATGGAGCTGCTTCAATTCAAGGTATGCTCTTTCATTTTTTTAAAATCTATTCTAAATATTCGGCAAAGGGATGTGCAATAGCATAATTTAAATACCTAACCCCTCACGCATCAAATTCCCATAATATGCTTCTATTTCACGTAAGTACAAATTATTTTCGAGTTAGAATTAGTGATAGACTCAAAATTCCGACCGAATGCGCCATGCAAGATTCCCATGTCATGTTTAACACGTGTGTATTAAAAGCTATCAGTTGTATTAAAGCTATCTATCAGAGCTTAAAATAGTTTTTTATAAAGTTTCTTCTAAAACGATTTATTATGTACGTTACTAATGAGCTGTGTTAAAATAAAGTGGATTACACTGATCCGACTGTTATTAGGAGTACAGTGGAAAAAAATACTCTGCGCAAAATATCAACGGTATCATTATGGCCACTGATGTTATAAAGATTCATTTTTAAGATTAATGATAAACTTATCAGTAAGATCAATTTTATCGGAGGTTCGTTGGATTTCATAAGAATTATATCTAAATTAATTATCTTAGAAATGTTATTGAATAATTAGGTATTTATTAGGAATAATCATAATATTTATTGGCTATTTCGTCATTTAAAATGTCGTTGTTGTTTAAGGTGTTTTTAAATTATTATCCTTTACGGTTCCTTCTACATTTAATTTTAATGCCCATTGACTGACTTTAACAATTTTAAAATTGTTCTTATAATAGAAACTGAATATCGAATAATTTTTGACTGCAATAAGTTTTTATTATATTCTTTCTTACGCATACCTAAAAATTACTATATTTAAAGTTTTGTTGTGTTATTTCCAAACAGATCATTTTATGATTATGAGAAGTCATTAAATATTTTGTAATAAAATGTTAATAATTTTTTAATTTACAACTTCTGAATCTATTCTAAATATTTACTATATTAGAAAAGTATAGAATTAATTCTTAACTTATTAAATTTTCATTATTTTTATTTAACCTTCCTTCTCTTTTTTGAATTTCTTCGTATTTTGAGAAGTTTGGTGCTGGCGCTAATTGGTAAAATAAAGAAAATATGTTGATTTAATTTTGTTCTACAAATTTTTAAGGATAATAATAAGGTGAGGTTAAAAAACGCTGGCAGATATATTCAAACAAATTTCTATTCGCTGAAAGTATTAACGAAGTGAAGTGATACACTTTATTAAGCGTTAATATATAACTGATATTTTAAAAATATTATACCATGTTTTCTAAATAAACCATAATCGTACAGTGATGTTAACCGGAAGTAGAATTAAATCAGTCGATAAATCAGTTTGGGCACTTTAGGAAAAAAAAGCTTTTTTTTATTTAATTTTCATAAATTTTAAAATTTCGTAGGGAAATTGAAACGAGATTTTGAATTTTTTAGCTGTTTTTATCTATACATACAAAAATTGTAACAGAGTAAATTCTGCCCATGGAAAATGTTTTAAAACAAGTGATTCATTTAGCGTGTATAATGGTAATAGAAGCCGAAACATTTTTACAATTTTTTTTTCTTTTTGCAAATCTATTGGAGGAAATTTTGATAAAATTTGCTTTGGTTATACTTTATAATCAAGAGCAGAATTTTTTTGCGAGATTTTCACACACACACACACACACACATATATATATATATATATATATATATGTATATATATATATATGTATATATATATATATATATATATATATATATATATATATATATATATATATATGTATATATACGCGGCAATATTTTAAGGAGCGATTGAAAATCAGCAACTAAATTATATAATGTGAAAAATTTAATAAAGAAATATGTAATTTTTCCCTAAATTTTTGTAAATTAATAACTCGTAATTTCTACACAAAAAATGTGGCGCGCGACTTGTACAAAGGAACCACACTACAACAACCCACACATCTCTCTCTATCTTGCTAGCACCGTAGAAAGATAGACGCGACGGACCTTCTGTATGCCATTTGGCTTAATTATATATGCATGTCGCTACGCGATCGATTAGTTATCGACGGCCTGATAGTAATCGATTAAAAACCAAACATGTATTAATAATTTTTGCGGTTACACTAATCCAATTATTGCTATCAGGTGAAATTCAGTGGAAATGTGTGAGCAGGAATAATTGATAACATGATTCAAATTTCAAAATAGAGAAATAAAATGTGATACAGGTGACGTTGAATTAGTTGGAAACTAATTTGCAATTGCAAGCGAACTACCGGAAACCCATTTTAAACAGTTTCATTAAAAAATCATTAAGTATAAGGACATAAAACTGTGTAACCAAGTTAACACTTTTTTATGTCCTTATACTTAATGTAATCAGATATGTAAATTTTCAGTTATTAAGTTGACTCCAAGTTTTAAATACGACTTTTACAATATGAGTGGACACCTGTCTGTCCATCTCGAAAAAATATGTCTGTCTGACATAATAATTAAATACAAATAAATTCGAGAAATTTAAATTTTGTGGCGAAATACGGATGTGAAAGTTCAGAAAGCGGTGTGAAAATGGATGTAAAAGTTAAGAAATTTATGTAATCAATTCTAATAAATAAAATAGGATTTATGTAATTTCTAACAAGGATTTTAAACCCAAGTTTATATGTACGTAAGTTTTCCATTATTATAAACAAGTTGAATTCCAATTTTTTTTAATACGCCGTAACGAAATTACTGTTTTCAAATAAAAATTAAGAAATTTAGTTATGTACACATTTACGTATATAGTAAAAAGGAGGAATTAGACTCTTATAAATAATTAAATTTCACAATTAAATGAAACTACGTGATGTAGTATTATTTCTACTTTCTTTACCACGACCTAGGTTTCGTTGTATTACAACATCTTCAGGTGGGATATTAGCAAAGTTTAACGCCAAATATATAATAGAATAATATAATAGAAAAATTAACGCCAAATATATTCAATAATTAAATTTCAAATATTAAACATATTTGGCGTTAATTTTGTAGAAATTCTTTATTCTATATCACGTAGTTTCATTTAATTGTGAATTAAATTTCATTTTTTTCCACTAATTAAAAATAGGGAATTCTAATTTTGAAACGCATAATTAGTAAATAGGTACATTTAAAATTTGGTCATACATTTTTCATTACCATACACGAGAAAATTCAAAATTACCGGCTGACGGACGCACGAGTTTAACAAATTCCCGGAACCACGTTAGGGTGACCAGTTATTCCAGGTTTTTTAAAAAATTAAATGGATGCGAATTTTTTATGACAAATATTTTTAAATAAAATTTGAGCTCTAAAACATATTTTTGAATTTTAGCTACTCATCAAAAATTTTGATACATATGTATTTATATATATATATATATATATATATATATATATATATATATATATATATATATATATATACATATATATAAATATATATAGTGTTGAGGCATTTCAATGACTTGTGCGCTGTTAGTCAATGGATAGCCTAAGATGACCAGATTTTTTATTAGACATCGATAAACAAAAGAATTTTGGTTAAACGCTCTTTGCAACTGCAATCGCCCTTTAATGTAAATATCATCATATTTAAATGTTGTTACCATATTTGTCAGCCAATGTGATCGGCTGGTTAGCAAACAAAATGTGATATAATTAGTTACGCGTCCATAATTTTTGAACATGTTTAAAAACTTTTTATATATGACCGATATATTAGAGATATCGGATATATATACTGAAATCAATATAATAATCGAATATGTATACTGAAATCGGGTTAGAGTAATTGTCGTTAGATAAATAAAATGAATTGGTTACGATTTCTTGAAAGAATAATTTACGCGTGAGGACAATCATGGATTGGACAAAGAAAACAATTGATTAGTATCAACTTTCTTCAGCATCTTAGAGAAAATCATTTTAGATAACTGAAAATTGTTTGTCGTTAAGTGAACAAAATTTTTATTCTTTAATAGGTTAGTAATAATATCTAAAGTATAATTGAAGAATATTAATTTCATTAAGTAACAAAATACCTAATTTTAATTAAGGTTTTTTAGCCAAAACTTCTAAAAAAACCCCTGAAAAACTAGTTTATTTACCCCTTAAGTCTCATTGCAAAAAAAACTGGTAACTTTCTAGTTATTTACCACTGGTGCAATATCTGAATGTTAAGTATCAAGTTATTAGCTGAATAATAAATGCTCCCATGAATATATAATTTCAAAAACTTCTTATTAAATAGTTCTGACGTTTAAATGTGAGAAAGAAAAATTAGAACTTAAAACAATTTACAATGTGTAATTACTATTATCTTCTGATTTTACAGATTTCGGGAGCACTAATTTATCTTTAAAAGGAAAAAAAAATCTTAGGTTAGCCTGACGTGTTTTGTTCCTGAAAGTTGCTCATCCAGTTTTTCACTAAAGAACCAATTTCTCTTACGTTATCCAAATAAAATGTGATGTAAAAATCTGGTTGTATAATGCTAGTTCACGTCATATAATAAAATTGTAAAAGGATACAGGACTGATTAAATATATTTGAGCAACAGCTTGTAAACTCCCAAACTACGAAATCCATTTTTGTAAAATTAATGATTCGAGGACTGAGGATGTAAGAACTTGCCCATTTTAAATAAAATACAACAAAATATCCAAACCACAATAAAAATTGTTACTCTTACTGTTAATATTAATGCGTGTTACCGTGACTATTTCGTAGTATACATATGATAATGTTGAGATTTAATCTATTCGGGTATGTTTTTGAAAGAAGTAACAATTTTATAATTAAGTTGTTTCCTAAACTAACAAATTAATTTCATAAATCGCGACAAAAACTGACACGAAATTAACTTGTGAGCTCAAAAATCCAACTATTATTTTCAACCTGTTTATCTGTCTATTTCTCTTTCTTTCCACTACGGAAAATAGGCTTTGAATTTATTGAAAGAAAAGTCTTAATATCGGCTAAAACGTAAAGTTTTATAAACCTTAGAAAAAAACGGTTTAACACGAACTTGCGACAGTGTCACTTCATGAAAATATAATTTTGCAGAAAACATCCTCACTATAATGATGTAAGTTATAAGTTCCAATTACCTATATGTTCATGCGTTGACATATTCCATGTAAAACTCAGGACGTATATTAATCAGACAAACGAGTATTACAACTGTTTTAAAGGAGTGGTTACTCATAGAAATTGGTAAATATAGGAGTATTTCTAAGAAACCTGGGCTCGTTTCATATTATGTCTGGGCAAAGGTTTTATTATCGTAGTTGTTATAAGTTAATACATTTAAATAGAGGGGGTTGTTTCTTTTTAAAAATAAAATAACGGAGTTAACAGTCAATAGGTACAGCAGAGAATAATTTATATTAAATTGACATAACTATGTAGGGTAGATATAAAAATTATATACGTAACTATGTAGGGTAGATATAAAAATTAATGGTTTCTTGTGGTTTCCTATTAAATTATTTAGGATTCTCAATGTTTTTGCCATGCTATAATCTACTGGCTTGAAAGCAGAGGGTTGTTATGTATTATATAATGTGGTTTGGTGACAATTTTTTTATCAAAACCTATCACGTGAAAAGAAATTGCACTTCGTAAATGATATATTTTTTACTTACTTACTTTCATGTATATAATCCATATGCATGATAGATTTATTGCTACGAAAGAACTCTTTTAGAGCGAATCAAGACCTCAGTCCAGCCCCCTTCGACGAGAGGTTCATAAGAGATCACGAGTCTCTGCGGTGAGTCGCGTCGTCAAAGTCCGTGAGTGGTATCCTAAATTATTTGCTAATCATTTATAACTGGATGAAAACCATCTCCAAAACAAAAGACTAAAAATACTATAAAGGAAATAAATATATTTCCAGGTATATAAAAATAAAAAACTTAAGAAAAAATTCTATTATGTGCGAAGTTATATTGTTACCTAAACGTTGAATAAAACCAATTTAGAATGAGTACAACTCGCGTGAATATTACACTTGTAACAAACTAGGCACGTGGTTTCGTATTAAAACTTTTATATATTTTGCATCAAAACTTGTACAATTAATATTAATTGTTGCCGTTTGAATGCGTTGCGTCACACATTATTTCCACGGGTAAAATGATTAGAAATTCCTCGATTCTGTTGTATTTAAATTTGACGTCATAACAAAGAGTATCTCTTAGATACTAGTTTTTCAACATTGAATTATACGCGTATGTGGCAGACGATTTTCTCTGTACTATTAACGGTTTCTTCTGATTATAAAAATATACTAAGGTTAATCAATTATTTCCTGAACCCAACGAAGAAAAATAATTTTAAATTTCCGAACTAATTGTTGAAAAGAAATATGCGATCTTACCTATCTCGACGTGTATATTTATTTCCATGTACTTATATTCTTAAAAAAGTATTTTTACATTAACCAATTATCACTTCATCATAAACTTCCAAAAAAACTCCTTATTAACGTTTTTAATTTTCTGATTCAGACCTTATTATCAACATTTATTATTTTTTATTATAATCATGAACAACATTTCTATTCCTTTTATTTAGTCCTCATAGTCCACATAAACCACTTTGTCAACATTTCTAATTTGCTAATATATATCTTACTAATAACCATTCTAATTTTCTGATTCAGACCTTTTTAATAATATACCTGAATTATTATATATTTTTTAATATTTTTGATACTTTAAAATTTTTCTGGTCGATATTTTTCGAGATCATGATGGTCATGAAACGAACAAGGCAACTTTTTTTATAAAGTTTGAAAACTCTTGTGAGAAATTTGAAAAAAAATATAACATCTACCTCAATCTACAAAGATCATTACAATTTCCTATATATTTCACTTACAAAACACTTGTTTTAATTCATTCTAAAATTGCTTTATCCGGATAGGGTTATCCATTTTATTTTGAATAGCATTTTTAGAAGTCTAGGTGGCTTCTTATTGTATAAAGCTTTTACAATCAGAGAAATATGTTAAGAAGGAGAATATTTTTATATAAGGTGTTGATTAACAGTTGGTTTGGGTACTTTTTTATTAAAGTGTATTAATGCTTTTAATTCTGACTTTACTTTTCTTTATATAAGTTTAGTTCGATATATTACATTTTTTCTTATCGTTAAGTTTTTTATAATACAGTTAAGTGTCATGGAAATAAAGAAAATCAAAATTAATTTCGTTTTTATTTGTGTTTTTTATAAATGACCTGTTATTTCCTATTTACGGATTGACAAAAAACAAAGTGACCCTACAAGGGTTAAATTTTTTCTTTCTGAAGTAAGGAAAAAAAAAATCCACTTTATTCAAGTATTTAATTCAAGACCTATTGGCCATAATAAGTCAAGTATAAGTTTATATTTTAGACCACAAAACTTATTACTTAAAATTTACTAAAGCATCATATAATGAAAAGTAAGTAATTTTGAAAATTGCCGCTGACTTTTGGTAAAAAATTATATAAGAAACAAATTATCATAACTTAAAAGCAAATTTATCGAAAATTTAATAGAAACATTTTTGACGAAAGTTTTGGAACATACAAGTTGACAATAATTAATTTTGTTTTAGAGACACAAAGTAAGAAACTTTATGGTACTATGATGTTAATGAAAATTAGAATCTTATTTACAGCTTTACTCTCAAGAGACTTATGTTAACTGTAGCATAAATATTATAGTTATTATGCGTTGCGTTTAAATTTTCAAATGGCCGTTTCAGTTTCTTTTTTTTTCGTCTCATCGCTCATAATAATAAGCTTAAAAAATACCTATGGCTTTATCCAATAAAAAGAAAAATGATGTTCCTTTTGTTTTATTATACTACATACTAGCTATTTTTATATTAGTGTATCTTTTATATCAATATTCTTGTTACTAACAACGTTTCATAACTACAGTTACAGTGTGTTATTTGATTTTAAAAATAACACTTACCTGTAAAAACTAACTTTGTTTAGAAAGCTACTGAACAATCTGTTTTAAATGTCAACATATCGATAATTACAACTCGTTTTATTTATCGATATGTTGATATTTGTTGATAATAACATTTTTTTTATATCTCTCCAAACAAATTCTTTTTCTAGACTTGGCGAAACTATTGATCTAATTGTATGTTTAACAAGAGAAAATGTATTTTTAAATATCATTTGGAACTATTTGCAACCATGCGATATAAAAAAAATTATTTTAGCAAAGTTCCTAGGAATATGAAACAAATTTGCAGAAGAAAGTCAAATGGTACCACTTGATTATAAAAAAGCTATAAAAGTGATAATTTAATTCAACTCTGACTCGGATAATTCTTCATTAATTGAACCCTGTTAAAAATAAGTGCGAAATTATTAACACAACTTATATAAAATTAAAACAACATCCTGTAACTACAATATGCGCTATAAGTATAAAGTGTACGTAAGTACATAGATTTAATGCTCAAAAGTTCTAATTGACATCAGTTTCGCTGTTTCCTCGTAAGAATAAACATATATCGCATTTTCTGGAGTTAAAGCGCTTAATGGCGGCCATTTAATTAATATTGAGTTCAATACGATTATGGCGCAAAATTTAATACCGTTGATTACAACTAATTAAGAGAGAATTTAACTTCCGTAGAAGTAAAAGAGTATCGCCGCAAAATAAATTGTAGGGCTTGAATGGGCAATGCGATTGAGTAAATAATAAATGTAACGTGCTGAAAAACTAGAAAAAAAATTTATAAGGAAGATAATAAGTTAAAATATAGGTTAAAGGTTAAAATTCAACATTTGTGTCAGTCATCAAAGCTTAAACACATTTGTTAGAAAGAAGCTTAATCTCGGTAACAGGTACAAACATTTCTAAAATGTCAACCGTGTAAAGTAGTGAGATGAAGTTCTTTCAAGAGTTAACAAGCAAAGAGTAGATGAGTGAATTAGCACTTTGTCTCAAGTTTTACTAAATATTATATCTATCATGTCATTGAATTTTGCCTCGTTAAATAATTAGCTACGTAATCAGAAGATACTAATAGCTTTGGAGAACTTATATAGCAGGCAGGTAAGAATTTATTGCAATCCTGATTGAAGGATAGAGCAAGAATATGTGATTAATATTATGTTAAATTTTTTATTTAGGGTTCATGGAACCACTGTGAGAAAAATGTATTACTTAATGTAAATCCCAACCAATCCCGATCAATTATTTAAATATATTGCAAAACCTAAATTTTATCTGTCAAAAAGTACATTACAGAATTAACGACTTTTTTAAGAAATGCTCCAAATTCCACCATTAAAGCGCTCTGTTAGTGGAAAACATCAAAATGTCGAGTGACTATTTCTGATCATAATATATTAATTCACTTAATAATCACTATTTTACATATCGCTTTCAATACAATAATTCGTATGACGTGAAATTGTTAGCTACTTGACTTTATTTTTCGCTATTAGAATCCATTGTCAAAGAATCCAAATAGGGTCCTACGTAATAACGCTGCCCATCCCTCCGTCTACCAGTTCTTCTCTCAGAGACCTCATGTTCACAAATCGAATAAACCCCTTCAAATTTGTATAAAAAACGTAATGTTTCGGCTCAAGCTCAAACATTGTATTTAAAATTTATTCTTTGGGTACGAATCTTAAAATGGAAAAGTTAACTTGGTATTTGAAAAGTTTAAAAAAAATTTCTTTGATTTTTTTTTCAGTTTTATGTCATCAGTAAACCACATTTTTTAATTTGGAAACTAATTTTGAGTTAATTCTTCGAGGACCCAGAATGTTTATTTTAAACTACGTACAAATATTAAAATAATTTTTCACGGCGTAAATGTATTGCCTAATACGTATTTATATATTAAATACAATTCTTTGCAACTGATAATTTCCATTATTTTCTGGTAATAAATGTTTAGATAGGCCTCGGACAAAATACTTTTTTTTCATAATTTTGACTGACTTGAAGTGGAGGTAAAAAATTCAGTGGCCAATTTTTGAAAATTTTACTAGAACTGTATCATATGAATTCTAGGAAATATTTTTCTGGAATCTTTATAACTTTTTCTTTCAATCAACACATTACATGTCCTATGAAATAAAAATATCAATTATTTTATCATCCCTTCTATGTGAGACATTTTGTATTATCATTAGGCTTAACCACAATTAAATGAAACTACGTGATGTAGTATTATTTCTACTTTGTTTAAGTTCTTTACCCCAACTTATATTTCGTTGTATTACAACATCTTCAGGTGTGCTATGAATAAAGATATATTTGCTAATAGCCCACCTGAAGATGTTATAATACAACGAAACCTAGGTCGTGGTGAAGAACTTACAGAAGGTAAAAATAATACTACATCACCTAATTTCATTTAATTGTGAAAAATGAATTTCTACAAAATTAACGCCAAATGTATTCAATACTATGCTTAATGTTAAGTATCTACATCAAACGATTATTGAGAGAACCAACTCTGATTGAAGGATAGAATAACGGATATATGGTTAATACTGTGTTTATTTTTTTATTCAGAGGACGAATGACGAGGAGAATTATTTAAATTTATGGCAAAACCTGATTGTCTCAAGTGTTACAGAAGTAACGACTTTTTTAAAAAATGGTTCAAATTCCATAATTAAAGCACTCTGATAGTGGAAAACATCAAATTGTCGAGTGACTATCTCTGATCATAATAAAGTCAGAGATAGTCACTCGACAATTTGATGTTTTCCACTATCAGAGTAAATAATTATTATGTTCACTTCATAATCATTATTTTACATATCGCTTTCAATACAATATTTCCCAAACATTTAGCCCAAAAAATGTAACAATTTCTCTATTTATAACAATACCTAAAATTAAAATTGTTATTTCGCAACATATTAAAATTAAATCGCAAGTGACAAAAGCGGGTGGCATGGGTTAGAAGATAGCCAGTTAGTAATTCAAAGTTAATGACGCAATAAAGAGTCCAATGTAACGAATGGTGTTAGATCATGTTCATAAGAGTCTACGGGGAAATTAACTTTTCAGCTTCAATATGTCGTGTATGATGAAGCGCGTAAGTTTTTGCTTAGAATATGGATGCGAGGAAGTGTAGGAACAGACTTGCGAGATTATAATATAATGACGGTTGCTTGTTATAAGGCTAATCGTGGAAAGCTTTTCAGCTACGAAATAAAATTTAACGATTGGCAAAATTAGTTTATTAAAATTGAGATGAGATGATTCAGCAATTATTTATTTTCGAAAATGAGAGTTAGTTGCGTAGTTGCACCAGTAGAAATTTTATCAATCGATGAAACTTCGGTGTACTGTAGGTTAACTTCGGTGTACTTTCGGGTTACTGTATTTCAATTAAATATGATATTTTATGTATGATGTTTTAAAAAAATCTCTATTTCATGTCTGAAAAGAGCTGGTAATTTTCTTGTATATACGTAACATTATATCTGTCCTAATTTTTTGACGGTTTAGTAGAAAAATAAATATTTTTCGAATTCTGTACTATGGAAGAAAAAAAGTGGAATCTTTATGAGATGATTTCTATGTCTAATCTTCAATCAGTCTATCCCAAACGTTTACTTCAGAAATCCTTTGATGTAGAAACTTGAAATTTTTTGTAGTGATAAGTTTTATTCACTTCCACATATTTCAATAGGTAAGAGTCAAAAATATCGATATAGAAATTTTATATGAGCTAAATAATGTACATTTCTATAATTTATTTTATCATCTGTGATTTCAATAAGGATCACAAATCATTTATTTAAAAATTTATGCAATATAGTTCAAATATTATTAACAAAAATTTTCATAAAATATTTATTTAGAAGCAGATTAACGCAGAAATTTGATGTAATATATAAATAAACATGGCATAACATATACAGCCACACAGCAACTAATGTATGTCTCCATATTTAATATTCAAAATTTCATGTGTAAATTTCAAAGAAACCAAAATATATACCTTACCTTTTTTCTCCCTTTCTCACCGAGTGTGGGATGTCAGTTAAAAAAAGAAAAAAGGCAACTTCTAATGATTCTCAAAGGTTTATTTTCAGAAATGTTTGTATAGCAGTTTCCACCTTCTGCTATATCTAAAACCACAAAAATGAAAATTATGAACAGAACGGCATAACCAAATTATTTGTAGTTTACCGGATAACTAAAGGGATGATTACAATTCATAGTATTTGAGATATTTACGATTTTTAAAGAAAATGGGAGAAGAATAAAGAATAAGAGAATGCTCTATCTACTTCTCCTATTTCAGAAATTATTCAACCAGAAATCTTGAAAAAACCGGAGTGTAAAACGTAAGTAAAAAAAAAATTATAAAATATGGCAAGATCCTGCAATTTTTGAAATATGCACCATGATTTTGTGGGAGGAATAAATGTAAATTAAATTCATGTGGGCACCCAAGTTATGGAAGTTCAGCTTGTATGATAAAGGTTTTTATTGGAGTTTCGTATCGCTAAAGAAGAGTACAGAATCCTTGCAAGGTTACCCACGTGGCTATTTACTTGCTTGTAATAGTCATTTTTGGAGCCCTGTTTCTCAAAATTAAAAACGGAATGCTATCTATCACTCAGGTGTTTGTAGATTTATCTCTCAAAGGCAATTTTCTTAGAAACTGTATGGAGTATAAAAGTAAAATTTAACAGCAAAAAGGAATTGTAAAAATTAAGCAAAAATTGAGTGTAATTCATCCTTTTTTTCAAAGTACTGAACAAAAATCAAGAAAAAAATTTTTTGGTAACATATGATACCTTCCTCAGATTATCGGGTAAACAACTTAAATGTGTTAAGTACCTAAATATCTCTAAATAAACCAAAATAATGTAACAAATAGCGAACGAATTATGTTTCATCACTTTCATTGGTATTTCAAACACTGCTCGTGTATGAAATACCACTTTCTTAAATTTAAAATAATGCATACAGAGCTTTATGTTTCTGTGCGAGTTTTATTGGTTTCAGAAACCATCGAGACAGGAATTTGAAATTGATAAAACATGTCAAACCAAGATACATTGTTAACATTCAAAAATAATTATATAAAAGCTCTGAAGGAGAGAAAAATATGCTCATGATTTTGAATTTCATGTATAATATTCAATGTTATTCAAAGTAAAGATTTTCTTAGAACCAGATATAAAATAACCACAGAGATGTAGCTCAAAATATTCAAAAAATGTTGACGCTATTTTCAATTTCTTAGTTAAACATTGTGAAAAAAGCTTTATCACAAATTTACTTAAATTTATCAGGATATTATTGAGATGTTTAGCAATAGGAATATTAATTACGAGCAGGAATATTATTGAACCAAGATTCAGCACCCGCTTGGATGGCTGAAGTTGTAATAGCTACGATTCGTCAAGCTGCCTTCAAACTGCTTGAATGCCTACTTCATCCTTTACATCTGGCATAACGTGATTTTCACCACTATCTTCAGATAAACGAAAACTTCCAAAATTAAAATTTTAAGAACATTTGATTAGCAATGGTTTCCATTGATTGGTTTCCATAGTTAAGGCCGTTTTTGGTAATGAAAATCAATTTTGATTTAGAATTTCTCCTTGATTTTATAACTTGTTATTTACAAGTTTCGCGTATATAAATTTCTGAATTCGAACATTTATTTTTATTTCAGTTGATAATTTCAATAAAAATTTCAACCCAGTTTATAAAATAATTTAAAGTAAACCCAGAGTAATTTCTAATTTTATAATTAAGCAATTGCACAATGAAAACTACAAGTTTATAAAAAAAGGAGTAACATATGTTTTAATTTTGAATATATCAGAACCGGGTATTACAAAAATCTTCTGATTGATCTGTTTATCTGTACACCACCACTGTTTTATTTCTTTTCAAACCTGGGAAAACAAATTGTTTAATAAAGGTTATGTATTTATATATCCGTCGATGAGACTAGTAATAAATTATGTGAAAAATATTTTCAATTATCTCTATAGAGACGATAAATATTATTTTTTATTTCTTTTTCTACAAATATTTTAACTCAGGGTATTTGCAATGAAACAGTTCAAATTTGTATAAGAATAAGCAGGGACTACAGTTACCTGTAGCTCTTGAAATTATTCACATAAACTGATCGATAATATTAAATTTGCCTATTTTACAAAATACTAAGATTTTGGATAAATTGTTTTGAATGTTCGCTACAAAACAGTTTATTTCAGTAATAAACGATGTCATTTCTATTAAGTAATAAAATAATGCCCTATTTTGAATATAGTTTTTAATAAATTATTGTTCAGAAATCGAGAGATTAGTCCTGAAAATATTGAAGTTTCGAATTAATGTATAGCGTTGGATGTCAAGCTAGAAACATAGAACATGATCATTTGTCTGTCTGTCCGTCCTATACGTCACAGCCAACTTCTTATCAGTATTATATGTAAATCCCAAGTTTTGCATGATTACACACACAAGCATACACACACACACACACACACATATATATATATATATATATATGTATATATATATATATATATATATATATATGTATATGTATATATATATGTATGTATATATATATATATATATATATATATATATATATATGTACATTCTGAATAGAGTTATAGAGAAAATTTTTGAATAAAATATTGTTTTGGGTACATTCCTAATTTAAATTTAATTATAGTGAGACCTAATTTATTTTGTTGTATTTATTAAACATATTTAAAATGAAAGAAAACATTGTCAATAAAAATATCAAAGATTGATTAAAACTGAAATCAAGAAATATCATTGAAAATCCATCACTATTTATTATTATTGTTCGATACGTTCAACAGCACAACCCTGAGAAACTCTAACTATATACATGATGGAGCCCGTGAATTTCACTGATTAATGATTTAAGGAACATAAACAAATGAAATAGAACAATAGGTACATACCTTATGTGCTGCATATTTTATTTGATATTACAAAATACGCTATTCTCATAACTAATTTTAAATTGGGGTCTGTTCTAATAGCTTTCTTCAGTAGATGATTATTCACACTAGTAATATATCGTATCACATTCATTCAATAACGGAACGTTTGTACTTCATCATAATAGCATAAAGGTTTATTTAAATAAATTTAACTTCAATTTTAAAGCAATAAGATAATTATGTGATTAATTTTTAAAATTTTATTTTGCAAAGTTTACATCTCCAAAGAAACCAAAATAATACTACCCCCATATTATACTACGTGCCGTACTCACTGCGCAGTTTTTCTTATCTCTGATGAATTTTTACGTTTCTAATTCTCTTGCGACGGTTAACCTGCGTAATACTTGAAAAATTACCAAAAATTAAACATAATTATTGACATTTAATAAATGGTGCAACATTTTAAAATATTGTATATTTGCTTTTATTTTAAAATGTTATATGTACTGGCTGTCATTCATTTTTATCTGTACATAATAATACCCTATAAGAAGGCCATAATAATATTTATAAAAAAATATAATTTCTCTTTTATCCGATTGAAACCATTTAGATAGTTAAATAAAATTTGTAGAAAATCTGAATTTAAGTTGCAATAAATTTTATGCCCTATTTTCTTCAGCAATAGTGTGAATTGATCGGAGTCTATAAAGTCTACTTGGGTCAAACTCGAATGCCAGCTGCTCACTACTTGTGGCTCAGTAATTGACAATAAATTATTCCGTTTGACAAATAAATTACATTGTATCCCTCTTCGTGCAAATTAAGGTATCGCGCAAACGGTTGAAAGTGTGATATCCGGTAAATAAATTGACTTAATGTTGTATCCTTAATTTCAGTACTTACCGTTTACTTAATGTAAATGTTTAATTCTAAACAAAAACATTTTGTAAATAGCTTTGTCAAGAAAAAATTTAAAATATAATTTTTGAATTTAAACGTTCCTTTACAAGATTATGTAACCCTCAGTGTTATAATTTTCCGCTAATTTTATATAGTTGTAATTACATAATATTTTCTATGTTTTATTCACTTTCATTCCCTTAGGCAAACGTTTCCATCGTTATATATTACGTGATATTTAAGAAAATAGAATTTCATACATGAGCAGTGTTTGAAATATCAGTAAAAGTGATGAACCATAATCCGTTCATTATTATAATAAATTAACGAGCAATATTTAAAAAAAACTCATAAACAATAACGTCACTAAAATCTTTGACTTTACATTTCTTAATCTGCCATGCGATTTTTAAATGTCACATTTTCATTTTAATATGTAAAACTGGGTAAGTATTACAAAACTAGCTAATCAACCCAATTTTTTTAAGACATTATGCATTCCTTTCTCAATAAGTAAAATATCCCATTTTTTAAATGGTTTTGTTTATAAAGTATCATTTTAATAATTCATTACCCAAATGTTATAAAATATAGCAAATAAAGACGTAATTACATGTAACATCGAAAAGGTCAATCAACCATTAGAAATGTGATTTAGAATGTCCCCGAGGTTAATGTATTTGATCGAAACACATATAATCTTCTGAACAGTGACATATATTATGAGAGTATCTAATTTATTACTATTGGTTTTTATTATTCTGAATCATTGAACCTAGATTTTTATCTATATGCAATATCCTATGAGAATATTTGTTACTTGTATAAGTTGAGACTTTAAAGAGGACAGCATCTTATTTTTAGAGCCATTTATTAATAGAAAAATAAATATCTATAGGCGAAATCTATAGGTAAATATCTATAGGTGAATGAAAATTATATGCATCATGGTAACGAGTTTACCGTATCGTATATAAATTTGTGTATAAATTTGAACTGCTATTGTATATAAATTTGATTAATACGAATCGACATATTCCAATTATCTCTATGCTGACATTATTTCGGGATTTTAGTGATATTTTAAGTATAAAAACTTCGAAATAAACGCACGAAATGTCTATTTTCAGCACATTACTGTAAAGATTATGCTCAAACCACAGTGCATTCTTTTTTTGTAATTTTTGCGCCGAAACTATGGCAAGTTTTTATATTCTTTTGTCTTTTGAATTAAGGTAATCTATATTATTACATTAAATAAAATAGTCTATCCATATTACAGAAATTGCATTTAAAGCTTTAAAAGCGAAAACAGTACACTTCACAACTCCCAGTTTATTAATTCAATTTAAATATCATTTTCACAAAATTAGACACGCGTCCTTAGTTTGAATACTGAAGTCATTTTCATTACGATCCAGGCGAAAATTTAATTTTCTGATAACAAATCTCTATTGTCTAAACGATCAGAGCGTGTCAAATAGATAATCTGTAATGAACTGTATTGTTAAACAGTTTGTTATTAAGATCAAATTTTATATCGATGTAAACTTCGAAGATGGGGCCATCTTCTTGTCTCATCTAGTTTTCAGGGAAAGTCTTTGAATATGACAATTGGAATGTATGCGTATTCGTGATAATTTTTTTAATCCACACAAATCTGTGGCTCATGGTAATAATTGTTTCACATATATCGGGTGCCTCCAAATTCTTAAAACCCCAAGGGAACTGGCCAAGTTTAGGTTATATTTATTCAACTATTTCATATCATCAAATGTTTTTGAATACAAATTTTATGTTGAATCATAAAAAAACAATTCAGTCTCTACTTTTCTAGAAAACTAACAATCACACTTATAGTATTCGACAAAACATTATTTTATTTTCCATTTTGACCTCCTGAACCCAAAATAAAAATTCAAATTTTATTTGCTATCATATTTTTTATTGGGCCACTACCTCTTAGAGCCATGCCAAATATCAACGTCTATTGGCTTGTGATTAAAATACCTGTGATGGACGACGGATGTATGGACAACGGAATGGTTTTATCAGTGCTTCGTTTGGCCAATTTTAATACAAAATATTAAAAAGACAAGAGAGTATATAAATAAAAACTAAAGAAATCTTTCTTAGATTTTATTCTTAAATAAATATAATATTTATGTTTCTGAATTTTTATACTTTGGGTATGAGATTAAAGTTTCCTCTCCTACAAAAGATTAAGAAATTATCTTTTTTAACTTATTCAATCAACGACAAATTATTTAGCAATCTACAAAGCATATTATTGTTTTTGATTGCAAGGATATTTTGAATTCCCACTTAAGAACCCATTTATTTGTAATCTACTTTTAAATTAAAAGTGATTTAAATGGTATTGTTTTCGTAACTTGTTTCGTAAAATTAAATAATACTTTAATATTTATTAAAGCGCAATTGTAAAATGTTTGCTCCATAATAGTTTTCTTTTTAATTTCTACGCTTCGTAATCAAATTAAATTTATTGATATCTCTTAAATTATAATCTTAATATTGGTTTGTGAATTCATCGAAAATAAATAAAAAATGACGTATTTAAGATTAAAAAAATTTCTTCACTTTAAATGAAACTTTTATTTTTACTTGGATAAGGCTTGCATTTTTTGAAAAAAATAGTGAATAAACGGATTTTAAACACGTGACATATAATCAAATTTATCAGAAATTCAATTGAAGTGTAGCTATTATATTTTTGATATATTAATGTAATAATTCACGTGTAGTAAATCATGTGGAGTACTTGATAACTATATCCGAAATTTAATTTAATTTACATTTATGAAATATTCCAAAAAAAGTGCATCAAGCTAAACCGTACGAGAATATTATAAATTTGACTTCTTGAAGGATTACGAACACTTTATTATCCATCCCTCAGACCTGGTAAAAGGAAAGATGATACCACCTTAAATTATGTTAGAGCATTTCCATATAGATTACTGGTGATATTTGCTTTAAACTTACAGATAAATAGGAATATGAACTTCAATTGCAACGGAGACATCTTCTACGAGAGTATACTATACTTTCAATATTATATAATAAACCGTTTCAGGTAACACAGTATAGATTAAAACAATTTACAAATTCAAAACCCTTTGTCAATCATCACTACCATCCATTTTATGATTACCTAAAATTCAAATTATTTAAAACACATTCACTAATGTATTGTAAAGTGTTATTTAGTTTTTAATAATAAAATACCTTTGGAAATTAGAGTTCATTTTAAATGTCTAATTATTTACTATTTTAAATCTATCTCATATATTGAATAAATTGCTATAACTCTCTAATTTCGTAGTACTATTATTCTCTAGTTTTACATGACTATCATAAAAATATTGACTAAACTTTTGACACACGTTATTTAAAGTAACATTTTCTTTAAATATCTCAGAAGTATACTTTTTACACAGGAGATTTTAGCTTGACAAGGACGATTTTTAAATATAAAAAGTATGTTTTATTTTGTACCCTTCTATGTAATAACAATTATTTCACGGAGTCCCTTTTGAAAAATTATTAAAAATCCTAAAATAGTCGCATATTATTTAAATTTACATTGGAATGTATTATTTTGTATAACCAAAGTGGTGTCAATACAGCCGTTTCCGAACAGTATTGGGAGTATTTTGATAATTTTAATTTTTTGGGAAAACCGTAAAATGTCTATACCGGAGAACAATTATTAACTTTTCGTTTCCAAAATAAGAAAAGTCGTATTCAAAAATATCTAAGTTAATAGCAACAATTTTACGCGTATTTTTTACACTAAATAACAAAAAGTCTTAAATATCCTACAAGACATGATGACAATGTCAAAACAATTGTATGTAGAATGCACGTGATTTAAAAACTATAAATAAGTTTCGAGGTTAAAAGTAACAATTATTTACAAACATCGTTTTGTTTGTTCATATTTGCTGTTCACATTTTATATATATATATATATATATATATATATATATATATATATATATATATATATATATATATATATATATATATATATATATGCGTGTGTATGTTTTCATTATTGCAATATAACAGATGTTTGTTTTGGTCGACGGGTAAGAATTATCAACTCAGTTTCGGGTAAATAGTTGTAAAAAAAAATTTTCCAATATAAACATTTGAAATTAGGTAATAAAATATAAATAGGTTTCAGGTTAGTTTTACAGCATTAGAATACGTACTAAGTGTGTACTTGTGAGGAAATCGTCGTGGTACATAGACTACAATTAAAATTTCATTTGTCACTAAATTTAAATTCTTAATTTAGTCAACAAAGTTTTGAATCTTGGAATTTTCTTCATTTTACCTTCATAAAAAGAAAGTTACAACTCCTGCAAATTTCCCTTCTCTTAAAAATTTGGAAATCGTCAGCAAGTAACAGGTACTCGGAGAGAATAACAGCAGATTGATTGAATACCAATCAGCATTGACAAAAAAAGGAATGTAAATTACAAAAAAAAATATTGTAAAAATAAGTGAATGAAGCAAATATTTTTGTTAAGAAATCGATAATAGTTTATAAAAAGCACGTAAAAATAAACACAATAAACCATATTGGTATCATCGGTCACATAATAGATGAATGAAGTATACTTGACGGAGATATGTGAAACAAAAACTCTGCTGACTATTATTGAGGTGGGATTTGAGATGCAGACAGTTTCAAGCAGACACACCTACGAAATTCGTCCTATAAATCAATTTTAACAAACATACCAACGAAACTGTTCCGATAATGCACTTAATTTTGACGTTGGAACTACCGGTTTTGAAATTGTGATTACGAACTATGTCCCCAAATTCAAAATTGACTTTTAAATTTCAACTTATTAGTAAAGAATATAATAAAATAACTGATATATTCTTGTTTCGATTATGTTTTATTTCTTTGAGTAATCTTTTTTCCTTGTTTTTTATTTACGTGCCAGTGAAAAAAAAATGAAATTCACTAAAACTGAAGGACTTCATTTCTGATGATAAATTTGTTGATTTTAATCTTTGGACCACAAAATGTATTATTTAATAACCTATTTACATTAATTTCTTTAATTTGGAATTGACATTTTAAATTTTGAACGATTTTAAATAAATGAGGGACATTTTACTTATCTGTAATTTACCTATTTTTTAACGTTTCTCGTAAATTATCAAGACTTTCCATCGCAGTCCTTTCTTTTCAAAACCTTATAAATGTACTTTCCTACGTATTAGAGGAACACTATTTTAAAACTTTAAAGATACCACTATATCATGACTAAATTTCTCCTTAATCTGATTGTAATTCATATTGTAAACAGTTACACATAAAATTTATATATTATTTCGTTTCTTCTTGAGAAATTAAATTTTTATGACGTCCCTTGTTCAAGTAATTGTAATAATTGTAACGAGTCAAATTAAAAATGCATTATGGAATACTTAGTGGTCCATGAACTACTTTTATAAACGCTAATGAAATATCAGATGTGGCCCAGCATGGTCATATTTTAGTTTTTAAATTTCCCATTGCATGCTGACATTTCATCAGTTCAAGTTATCCATTTCCTAAAATAATCCATTTTTATTTTACTATTTTATTCTTCTACATATCCTTAAATTCTGAAACATTGGTGGTAACTGTAGCTTTACCTATTTGTATGTTAATCATAGATAGATTTCACGGAAGCGCTTTGTCAAATATAGATTGCAAATATTAAAACATCCAATCTCGAAAGATTTATGGGGTCGCTCTTGCCTCGATTACTATGTTATTGGTACTAAAATAAAAAAATGGTAAATGTTAATACTTTACATGAAAATTTAGTTATTCACGTTTGTTCTCTATTCATAATAATTTCTCAGAAGTTTAAAGAAGGCTATAAAAATCCAAAAAAACTTCCATGCTATTTTTAAAAAAACTCCGAGATGAAACAATGGGCAAACCCCATTACGATTATTTGCCATATAAAAGTGTAATATATCAATAAAACGCTGACCTACTTTTTTAAATTTTCGTGCCTTCTTATCAAAAAAATGTAATGGCAAAACAATAATAATTTTTTAAAAGTTGTATTGAATTTCGTTAGATTTTTGTTATGTTTTTTATTTATAGTTTATAATTCGTGATATATTAAAAATATAGTACAAGCACATTTAAGAAAACATTTATGGTTTTTTATAATTTCTTGAGAGGTAATTGCCGTATCGTCAACTTTCTTAATTCTAACCAATGTCATTTTCTTCTAAAAATTATATTCTGTTTTATTAACACCAGATCAATTTTTGTGGCATATTTTTATATCTTTCGTACATATATTCATGTACATTTTTTAAATTAGGCTTTTGTATATAACAAGTCAATAGATAACACTAATGTTTAAAGTGCGAAATTTGCATGTTTTTTATGGTAGCTGTTTATGATTTATTATTCAAATTAACAAATCCGCTACTTTTCAACTACATACGGAAATATTGTATTTTCTGTAGGATGAGACTCCGTGATATTTGCTCATCAATAGAATTTAAATAAATCATTGCGCAAATGGAAATCAAATTGTCAAATAATGTTTATATCTGTAGAGAGGTATCGCGATTGTCTCATTGGGTCAGGAATAAATCCCGTCACCTTAACCAAAAATACGCAAATGCAAAGCCTTAGGCACTTGCTAGTAGAATATATTTCCAAAATATTCAAAATAAATCACGATAATACCTACACTTGTTATCAAGCCGATTTCCGTATTTGGAAATGGCTTTTACGGTGGTCTCTTCTATTAAAATTTTACTTTTAAGAAATTTTCAGTTTTCAACAAAGTTATTAATTACCTTCATGTAACTAATTTAATCAACGACTAATTTAATCATTTAACCAACTATTTAACAGTCCACGTAGTCTATTTATTGTTCTTTAACTTATTTCAAAACTGCGAAAAACTAGTCTCGACTGAATATTTTGTTCGTCAGTGCTCAAGTTTTAGATTTCAAGCGAGATTTTCTGCCAAGTGCATGAATTCATTACTGCAGTAATAAGAGAACCCTGAAAAACTTGCTGAAGAGTACTGGGTAAGATTTACACTATATGTTATTATACATATTATCTATATTCAAGTTACTGAATGGCAATGAAATAAACTTCTGGTATATTTAGTCTTACACAAGTCATATTTAATTCAGTCTTAAATAAGATCTAGTTGGTAATTTTTGTCTGCATTATTTTTACATTAAATATGCTATGAAGCAATAGACATTTTCTAAAGTACAGGACACTTTATTGTCTCGCAAGTTATTTTCTCGTCGAACATACTTGTAGTTCTCGGATGATCATTATAGTTGTTTGTGTGTATGTTTTAACAGATGTATGTAAAATTTTATTACAATGTGGTGAAAAATTTCACTCCGTAGTTTAACCTTTTCACGTTTAGTATATGTACTGAAAATAATTATGTGAGAGTACTTAAAAATAAATACAGATAATTAAACTTCTTGCATAAAGGTAACATATACATGAAGTGAACACATACATGATCTTCATTCTCTATTGCTCTATCAAATTAATACATCTGCTCGCCATCCACAATCTAACTTATTATGTACATAATTGAAAAAAACCAGCGGTGTCAGTAATAGTAAAATGCTTAAAGTTCAAATCGTACTCACAATCTGTCGGTTGAGATTAAATTTGGAAATAGACACGGTAACGTAAATAGGTTTCAAATATATTAACAAATATACGTAATACGCTATGGGTTTATATTTTTTTCATGGAGGGACAAATTTTACAATTTAGCCAAAGATTAATTACAAATGTTATCAGATTGATGAAGATGTTAGAGCAAGCCTTGATTACGTATGATTTTAGGTTACCAGTAACCTTCGTCCATTTTAGTTGAAGCCGCTTCGGAATAAGCTCTATTTCAGTGTAATCGACCCTCTGAATATGTGTCGATTACATACACAGATCGGTGGTGGAGAAAGTGAATTTTCTCCACTCTTGTAAGATCTGTGCCACTATTGCAAGGTCAAAAAATATCACCATATTAAAAATGTATTGAATATTCAGGTTTTTGCAGCATCATCGAAGTCACAACTCTATTGTACGCAACTTATTGAACTATTTTTATAACGTTTATGGAAAACCATTTTATACGAATACTGCGGGTAACTTAACTGTTAACAATGAATGATGATACCGCTATGATAGCACACTACAATCCGCCTATCAGTAGGAATACAGTCCGTCAAAATATTTTTAATTTAATTTTACTAACATCAGCACTTCTTTATGCCAAAAATCCCGTAAATTTTATCCTACCATGAAGCGTTTAGTTTTGTAAATCATTTTGAAAAATGGGCAAAAGTCCCACTTAATACTTTCGTGATGCTCCAGCATTTCGTATTTTAACTTCAGGTGAATTGAATGTTCGGAATAGCATTAGTTAAAATTGTCATTAAGATTATTTTCATCAGAAGTTTGATTTGTATGAATTTAACATAAATAATGGCAAGTAGAAAACGTATGGTTATTGAACGTTATTTATTTGTTTGCTAGAAATGGTTGTAGTGTTTAATTGCTACCTTGTAATTAAAGAAGACATAAAAGTTATATAATTTCTTATTATTTAAATTTCAAGGTCAACTTACTAACATTTTTGGAAAAAAGTAATTTTTATATTGCTTTGTTATTGTTTAAATTATTCATAGAAATTAATAAGTTGTAATAATTTATTTTATTTTCTATATTTAACAGTTTTGGAAGTTACGAAACATTGGATGTTTTGGGGAACTTCTATATTACGTGGTTAATATACTCAGCTGGTTATGGATGATAAGATTCGAATGGTAATATTTTAATTAGGCATTTTTACCAATATCTTTTAAGTATGCCTCGAAATATAAGCTAAACAAACAAGGACATAAAACAAATTCAATACGTTAATTTTTCGCCTAAGGGGTTAATGAACTTAAATGATGAATTTATATTAAGCATATTATACATAATTTACATTATATATAACTGAATAGTAAGAACTGACTTGAATTTTCATTTTATTATTTTTTAAATATTTTTAAGTAAATTCAATTATTAATTTAAATATATAACAAAAGTCTTAAAATGCAAATCGCACGAAATTTCTCGTACGTAAAGTGATTAATGTGAATGATTAATAAATGAATAAGGTGAACCAAAAATTATATATATATATATATATATATGTATATATATATATATATATATATATACATATATATATATATATATATATATATATATATATATATATATATATATATTTTGTCGTGCGACTTTTCATCTCATAAAAAATTTAATTTAAATTAAAATCTCATAACTGCGGTTGAGTATAATTAATATAAAAGCTTATTAAAATGATTGCTTTTAAAAGTTAATAGTGGTAGAAGTTGAATACACTCTTCATCAAACGATTAATTTATACTTTTTATTTTACACACCACTATAATATGGCATATTTTTTAGTTTCATAAATATGAAAATAAAACCAACGTAGAATATTTTAGCACGTTTAAGTATTTATTTTATAGCTTTCCTTTACGTAATTGGCGCTAATTTATGATATTTATACACGAAAGAATTATTGTATGTGTTAATTTATAATTTGTACCGTCATAATTATTATCCTTTTTCATTGTATATTTCTGGCACATGCAGCATTGGTCGTGATCGTATTATTTTAGGTATACATAAATGTTTTCTTGAAACAAATTTGAGATTTAAGTTCGAGGCTCTAGAAGAAATTCAAGAAAGAAATTCTACACTTTATCAAACCTATAAAGTAGAATGTCGTATTCTTGATAGATGACCTTATATGGAAATAATAAACACATGGAATATTTTTACAATGTACGTGTATTTATTTTATAAGTTTCCGTTACGTATTTGGTGCTAATTTTTTTAAGTAATCAGATTCCAAAACTTTTGTACGGTTCCTTTCCAATAAAGTTTAAAAATTATATGCAGTACTAAGATGTTCATATAATAGACCAAATAGTAATAACAAGTTTTGACATGAATGTATTTGTTGAAATTTAGAAATTTAGAATATAAAATGTATTTTAGTGCAAAGTGCTTCAGGTACACATTTCGTTCGATCTATTTTAAATTTTGCTTGATGGGAAATTTTCGGTTTTCCATTCAAGAACTCCCTAACGCAGCAATTATAATATTATTTATATGTCAAGTTAGGATCATTTTCTTTTAATAAGAAATAATTCTGAACTTATGTCCATATTATATTCTGACTTTATGTCCATATTATATGCTTTGTGAAAAACTTCGGTATGAAGGTATTGGAAGTGAATTTTAAAAAATCCACCTTTTGCAATTTATCAGATTATGACTAATAATTTCAACGATATCTAGGAAAAAACATATGCAGATAAGTATTGATCTGTATATATATTCGTTTTAATATTGAAAAAAAAATTTCGTATATCAGCATAATAATGAAATAACCCGTTGTAAGACGAGCAGGTTTTTATTAAATTTAATTAGTCTTAAAAAACTCTGCTTTAAAACGCGGAAAAACACAATAATTAAAAAATTCCTATCATTTTCTATTTTGGCCTTAAAAATTACTATAAATAAATTAATATGTTTTCATAATATTGAAAAATTTTTAATATTATAAAAAGTAATTTATTTTGTGGCACAAATTCTCTTACTAATATTTATACAAGTATTATTTAAAGAAAGTTTTAGCGGTTCACCTTAGATTTGATGTCGTCGTCAATTTACTTAAAGTTTCAAAGATTTGATACCACAGGTTCTCCTCTGTCGCCAATCACTCTTTGCATTAACGAGCACGGTTATGAGCATGTAAACGTATAATTCTATGTTTTCTGTTTTAAGGTTTATCATTTAAAAAATACAAATAGAGTTCTGAATAAATTAAAAATAGTAGTTCTTTTTTCCTTATTTATCAAACATAAAGCCATAATCAGTTTTCTATAATTAGAAATCTTTTAATCATTGATTCAAACATAAAATAGATATAATAGATAACACGTTCCTACATATGGGCAAGATGATGAGGGTATATTTAACATTTGATATATATAATGAATAAAATATATTTTTAACCTTCTGACAATAGAAACGAATAATTATTCTAGTTGCTGCGCACTAGAATAATTATTCGTTTATTTTTTTAATTTCACTAACAATTATTTTTTTTTAATTTTAATACCATATGTACCATATGTGAAATTAAGTTCCCCCAATAGATTGACATTAATTGTTAGTTATCATTGCTGCCAAAAATAACCAATGCAGTAATGGAAACTAAATTCACACACACCTTGAGAAGAGAGCGGTTTTTGTTATGATGTAGGACACGTTCCTATGATTGGCTGATATAACCCGCCCCAAGATATCTCACTCTCTCTCTCTCTCTCTTTTCTAGTCTTCAGTCTGATGCACGCCACCAAAAACACATTCGATCAGGTCAGCCTATAACATGGGCGTCCGTCCGCCCGTTCTTGTGCCCTTCGCTCCGTTCTGCGCGACAAAGCGCGCTATTGAAATTTCGTCTTACTATGAGTCAGAGTCTAAAAATTTGGGGATCCGACTTTGTACTAAATTTAAAAGACCATCAAGCCAAATTTGTTTATTTACTTCAGAATGAAGCCCAAAATATATCAAGTAGTCTTCTTCTCTACTACAATGCGTCCTAAGTGCATCTATATCTTCTTACTTGATTTCTGTTAACCCTATAAGGCATGCAGACATTTTAGGAAAATTGGTATAAAGACTCGAACTTTACAAACCTTGGTGTAAAAAATTGGTTTGCATAATTTAATACATTTAGGTCTGAAACTATATGAACTACAATCAGGTGGTTTATAGGGATAGACAATCCAATAGACGGATATTTTTAATTATTTGTTACTAGCGTTTTAACTTTGCAAGTTGGGCTGTGCAGTTTTAGATTCAAATCAAGCTGAGACCGTACAATAAAACCTTAAAAAATACGTATTTTATTTATAGATAAATATTAAATGAATAGTATTTGAAATAATACTGATTGGTAGAATGGTTAAACTTAACAAAATCAATAGCTTAAAGGTTTATGTAGGAAGATAGATAAATAATGACATTAAAGTAAATTGAATTACTGCAAAAATTATTCTTATTCTTACGTTTGTCCAGATTTCAAACCTTTTTCAGAAATAATAACAGATTTAAGTTGTCAATAAATAAATGTCAAAATTATTGTAACATTGTTTAGTCAATATTAGTTAATGAGTAGAAAACTATAAGAAAAGGGCAAAACGCCTAAAAATATTGCCTAAAAGCATGTATCTGGCAACAAATATCAGCGATAACAGTAAAAATTTAAAAAAATAGCTTTATATTATATGCGTACATATATTCAATTGAATTAAATAAGGCGGAATAATGCGAACGGAGGAGGTTTTTTCGCGTCAAGCTTTGTTGGTGTCGAAATAAGTAAAATATTTGCTTTGATGTGGAGAATAATAGAAGGTATATTACGGAGTTTGTATGTGTGTGCGTTTGCGTGTAAGTAAACCATGTAGTTCTCTCTACCTTTTCTAACGATAATTTTTGAGTGTATAGAATATAAATATATTTAAAAATAGTTTTTGGAAACTGTGCCGATAGTGTCTAGATTTAAATGAATTCATAATTTAAATGAATTATCATATATTTAATACCAATTATCATAGTGATGAAGAAATTTATATGGTTGTATCAAGATACTAGAAAAAAGTTATATTTTATCAAGATACCAGCTAGTAACAAAAATAGATAACCAATACAGAGGTACGTAATATTGTTTAATTGGGCAATTGTTGCTTTTATTTTAATGACTTTAGTGCAAATCTGTACTGTGAATTGAATCTAGTGGAAATGATTCATATAAAATGTGATAAATATACATTAAACTGACTATCATTAAATTATCCAAATTAATTTTCTTTTCATTTCCTAAAATAAACATGTACACAAATTTAAAGCTAATAAGATAATATGTAATGACGTCATAATAATTAATTGGAAAAGAGTTTAAAAACCACTTTATGACAATTACAGAATATTACATTAATAAGATGTAATTCGATGGGAAGGGCGATATACAGTCTGTTACGGTTGCCACAGTTTTCATTTGAGATTGGTATCATTAAATTAATTAGTTTCAAATTGATAATGTCCGGTTCATTTTTATTTCATTTTCATGGTTCATATCATAAATATTATCCATTAAACTGACTATCATTATATTGTACAAATTAATTTTTTTTATTTTCTAAAATAATTTATATGCAAATTTAAACCGATAAAGCCCAAACTTTATAAGAAGTAATTGGGAAAGAGTTTAAAAACCATTTCATATTAATTACAGATTACAATTACATTAATGAGATGTCTCTCTATGGAAAGTGCTATGTAAAGTCTGTTACGGTTGAACAATTTTCTATTTTTTTTCTTTCTGGGTTTTTTGAAATTATTACCAATAAATTTGTTAGTTCACATTTGGTAACTTCGTATTGCGATTCGTAGTCCGATTCTTCTCATGGTTATAAGAGTTGTGAGTCACACGACAAGCAGTTGGATTACTTATATAGATGTAAAGCTTCAAAGGTTTTTTCCTAAAAGGTTAATTGGAATGTCTAACATAAAAATTTTGGAGGTACAATTATAATAATTGGGTTGAGGATTTTAAATGTTATTTTTTTCATTTAAACTGGAAACCTACTGTGTAAAAAGCTTTTGAATTTCTTTCTTTGACTCTGGATGGTAAATAAACATGGCTATTGGTTTACTCGATGAATATAAATTGCAAGAAAAATCATTCTGTAAAAACAAAGAAGGAACCATTTGTGAATTACGGAACGTAAACAAAATATTTCCAAATTTTGTGAGAAGAATAACATGAAAAATTGGAGCTTTCATATTTTAATTATTATGCAACGAGAAAGAAAATAAGATGTATTATAGCCTAATACATGAAATGTTAAAAATTTATTACTATCATAATATAATGCTACTTCGTTTGTCGTACCAAATGCACGCAGGCAAATATTACGTACATACCCTCCATAGCTCTTCGCGTCAAACTAAATGAAGCGAAGATTATATATTACTCGATACCAACCCTAATATTAACCCCCATGCGAAAAACTTTTCGCATACTTCGCCCTTATTTTGCTCAATTTATAGATCCACATAATTTACATAATGCAAAGCCACTTTCGTGCTCTTCTATGAAATGACTGATGTATGATGGGAGAAGAATATTTTTAACGCAACAGCGAGTCTTGATCTGCGAGTTGTCCAGATTTACAAGTAATCTTGAAATGCATATGGCGTCACATTCTATTATATTTTATTAAATTAATATGTCATCAATCATTGATTATAATAATTTCAACACATTTTTTTCTGCATTATTATTATGATAATCATTCTCCAAAGGGCAAAATTAGAATATAAAATTTATTATTTATCTATATACATCTTAAGTACACTTAATGCCATAAATTAATTAGTTACACCACGCTATTAATCAATTGACGTGTTATTTTAAATATATTTCAAATTATATTGAAGCCAGCTTTCGGCTTGTACTAGTTCTAGAAATAGAAACACAAATTACACCTTTTTTAAATTAGTTTTCCTGTATGACAGTATACTCTAAAAACCAACTTTTTTCTGTAAGAAACTACTAAAATTAAGGTAAGTTTAATATGAAATAATTTTAAATAAAAATCCAATCAGAGAAAATCAAAACTATGTAGCTTTGATTTTCTCTTAATTTTTTTTGACGTTAATTTTGATCAAAAAAGTCATATTTGTTTCAAAATTTGATTTCAAAATGTTATATATTTTATATTAAAATTAGTTACTAAATTACATTAGAACAAGAAACTATATTGATTCAGATTTAGTGAGGTTGTTGCGAATAGACTAATTAGTAGTAACTGAGAGTACAAAATGTTAAAGTGTCGTAGAAAGGGGAAGACGAGGTAATAAAAGAATTTCCTTTCGATTATTATAATCCTGGGAAAACTTTACAAACCAAAGTTTTAATATTTTAAAAGTGTGAATAATACATCATAATTAAAACAATAAAACTTTGGTTTGTGAAGTTTTTCCAGTTCACTTACTGGAAAAAACAAAGACACTCTAAACAGTACTTCAACCTATAAACCCATGGTACTTCCGCCTCCATGCGTCATTTCATTTTATAAAACATGTTTTTGAGTTATTTTATTTATGCACTAGTCTTACGTAAGACGCAATTTAATGAAATCTCATAAAGCAACTAATAAATACTGGTTTCCTTTTGGTTTCGTATCACACACAAGTTTAAATATTTATCCAAATTTAAAATTTTTCCAAATTTTATTCAAAACACGAAAATACCTTAAAACCTATAGAAATTAGAATACGTTTAATAAAGATTAAGTAGTGTACTTTAACTCAGATTGAAATTAAGCAAATCTACCCTTAGCTATACACTTGTACAGAAATATCGAAAAGCTTCTAACAAAAATGTAATCAGGTTATTTCTTTTTAACTTGTTTTTTAACAGATAAAACTTTTCATTTCTTTTGTTTTATTTTACATGATATAAACTTTATGTGGAAAATATCTGAAACGGAAAAAAGTTGAAAAATTGTTTTGGAAAGTACAAATTCTATAAAATTAACGAAGAAAGATGAATATCGGGTAATCTTACTTACGGGTAATCTTACTTAAGATGTTTACAATTAAATAACGGATATCAATGACGATTTACAAAAGTCGTGAAAAAAAAATATAAGAAAGGAAAGGAAGGACATTTCAACTCGTGTCCCCACGAGTTGAAATGATTGTTTAGTAATTTTGAAAAAGAAAGAAATTAAGTAGCAGTTAAGTGGTAAGTTAGCTTAATTGAAATCTTTGCAGAAAATTTGTGAAAAGTGAAAAAAATTGATCAAATAAAATTACATGCTTCGAAATGAAATTCTCATTATGAAAATATGGAGTATGGAATTATTTAATTTTATCTTATAGACAAATCGGCAAGGAAATACCGATAAAAATGTAAATATAAAATAAGTGCTAATTGCAGATTTTATCATTTTTAATGGAATAATTCAAAAAGTCTTTTGGTTATACGAGGTCTAAAATTTTACATATGAATGTGTAAAATATTATTACGATTAAAATATGTATATGTTTACGATTTTGTAATTTTAGAATTTCGATTCATGTACATATTTTGACGTCTTATTTCTATCTGCCCGCCATTGATTCTTCCAAATAAGAAAGTCTTTTTCAGGAAAAAAAAAATTAATTGAAATATCTTAATTCCTCGCCAAATTGGGGCAAAAGGAAATTAAATTTTCTATTAGGATTAAAAAGGATTTATTTGTAATGAGTACTCGATGATTTTGTCGCAGTGGAGGCAAAATACCAATTGCTCTCAACTTCCTTTAACATGAAATTAATTACTGTGATTCCGGGTTAAATTCGCATAATAGGACATGCTTATTAGTCGATTAATATATAAATATTTTTGGTCAACCAGTTATTTGGAGGATATATAACCATATATTATCATTTTTGGTGCATAAATTATTTGCAATCCATCCATAGAATGTTTTGTAAAGTACTTACAAAGATGATTATTTGCAAATTATAAAATTAATTCGACACCCATAAAATAGCATCTCAGGGTAACCCTAATCATTTTAGACTGAGTATGACTTCTTATAAGCACACGTTATATATATATATATATATATATATATATATATATATATATATATGAATATATATATATATATATATATATATATATATATATATATATATATATATATATATTATATATATATATACAGTTAACGTCGACTACAGAAGTAAATGCATAAATATCTACAATTTTCATTTGCAGTCAAGTTTTAGTGAGTGCCTTATTACACGTTATTTACAGTATTTATGTGTGAACGTAAATATTTGTTAGAAACAATAAAACATTTTTGTGAAGTGTTCTATCTTTTAATATATTATTAAAATTTGTCACCTCTGTGATTTGTTGGATTGATCAGAAACTTACGGTCTATGACGACAAGGGACATTATCGGGATCGACATCCGGCCGCTCGTTGAGCGGGACTAGGGCCATATTTGTAATCAGGGGTAGTAGCCCTCTTGGTGTAAAAACAACGCATTGTGATTTGCAGTGAAAGGCAATTTCCGTGTAACATGAAACTAATAATGCAAAGCAAGAAAAAACTAAATATAAATTAGTTAAATTTCTAAAGTTCAAATGAATGTATGTTTCCTTTGAAATGAACATAAAGGAACTGTAATCTAATTCTTTTATGTTATTGCCACGTGTCATTTCACTAGGTCAAGTTTTTAATTAGAACTTTCTTGTATACACTGCGTAGTAATTATTCGAATTTCTTTTCAGACAATATTGAAAAATTATAAAATTCTTTTTTGAAAATTAAAAAATAAAAATTAAATCGAAGACATCTTTTTACGTCATTGCAACTTACATACAAATTTTATAAAATTATAGCCATATTGAAAAAAATGTGCATATTTCTAAATGAAGTATATCTCAGGTTCTGTATATTTAAAGAGCAAATTTAAAGAAAGGATGGATTTATGTCGCAATATTGCATTGAGCTTTTTTGTCATAATCTTTTGTTATACTTTATAATAAAAAATGTTAGCTTTCATATTTTTTGATATTAATTTAGGAGTTCTGAAAGATACAGCGATAGCGGAGATTTGTGTGAGAAATTGCCCGATTCTTTTACGCTACATTTATAGTATTAAGAAAAAAATATGTTGCTATCGTGAATATGGCCCGCGATTATTACCATTTTTTAAATAAACCAATTTCCAAGAATGGTATCAATAATTGTAATATCATATTCTGCAATTTCAAAACCAATAAATTCTGCAATTTCAAAACCAATAAATTCTGCAATTTCAAAACCAAAAAAAAAGTGTATTTTTAAGCAGTATTTCAGCTTTTACACAAAGATCCAAGAAACAAACACTAGATATGTGCACATTTTAATGATTTATCTATTTTGAAGTGATACCCGTGCATGGACGAAAAAAAAGAAAATCAAAATTCAGCCAACAATATTTTCTCAACACCAAATTGTGATTTTTGAACTAAATGACTTTCACTTTTATCAAATTACAAATGATTTTTTAAACAGACAGAGTTCAAACGTTTATTTGTGTTAATTAAAAAAACGGAAGATTTCAACATATTTACCTGCCATTAGCTATGTGCTTTACATTTTAAATTGAATGAAAAAAATATGAATGAAGTAAAATATTGTTTAAACATAACTGATTTTCAACCTAAGATTACAATTTTAAGACTGTAAATTATATATATTTCTGTTTAATTACAAATGCTTATAGCATTATTTTTCGACTTTATAATTTTGTTCAAGAAACAAAGGAAGTAAATGCTTGGTAAGTGAATAAAGCAGTGCTTAATTTACGTTTTTAAAATAAAGTTTTCAATAATATTTAGTCATCAGTTAGAAATATTATTAATTTCACATTTCATCATTCGAAATAGGGAAATAATTATTCCCTATTTTTGTTCTTGCAATATTTAGTTTCTAAATTTTCTATAAAATTAATAATATTAATATCATCTTTTAAAGTTTTCTTTTTCCAAACATGTTAATTACAACAAAATATTTTTTGAAAAAATTTTAAAATATTTACGAAATAATGTAAATACAGGTTTTATTCCAATGAAATTTTTATTATTTTCCACATTCATGTGGAAACTATTCACAATGAAATTTAAAATTTGTAAGACAACATTAAGAAATTTTTAGGTTTTTCACAAATATATGGTTTATCGAATCTTATTATAACATTTGGAAGGGCTGGGAATATTTCTTTCTACCTGCTTTTAGGAATTTTTATTAATAGTGTCAAAGTTTTGATACCCATAGCTAAACATATTTAAATATAAAAGGAAGGAATATTTTATCCTTTGAAATCAGCTTTTAATAAATTGGCAATTAAAGCGTTACTATTTTAACTAAAACGGCGAAAGTTAATGATGAAAAAAATGTTCGTTTTTTAAATCAACATGAAAATTTGGTAAGGAAAACAACCACTCATCTTGAATAAAAGTAAAGTGTCGGGTTCAGAATTCATAAAGGTGTCCCTTTTGCCCCAACCATTATTACAAATTCCAAACTCTAAAGCTTCTTATAACAAATTCCTCGCATTACGTTTGGGCACATTAAGGTGGGTGATTTTATTTCAAGAGTTAATATCAAAGCAAAGCCGCAGTCTTAAAGCACGAGACGCTCGAGGAATTTATGCATATTCACGTTTGATACAAATTCTTGTGTGACACTCCGGAAGACTGAAGTAAATTTCAGAGACGCGAGTTGTTTTTGCCAAGGTTTCAAAATAAAGTTAAATCTACGTAGCAAATGTAAGGGAAATGTAAATAAACGTAAGAATCTGTCTGAAATATTTCTTCTGCCAAATCAAACTTAGGACGGTTTGTTAAAATTATTTTGATAAATAATTATACAAATTTTGAGATTGCCATTTTATGCAGATTACCTGCAAATATTATTTCAAATTAATTCATACGTATTGATTTTCATCATATTTAGACTTTCTTAATATTGTGTATTAATTATTTCGTAGAATTCCAAGAGTTACGTGTTCTTGTTTCAAAATTAATGAACATTTTTCGAAATTACAAGCTCAAGAATAGCAAATTGAGAAAAGTCTATTATCAGAGATTAAATAGTTTATCAGAGATTAAAATTGAGGAATATGAAGTTTTTAGGTTTTGATTACGGAAAATATTTAACAATATTGAAAATAAATATATTTTTTAATCATCTAAATATTACTAAACAGTTTTAAGATAGTTATTTTAGTCGTATATATTTCTGTGTTTGATAAATATTTTTGAATATCTTGAATGTCAGGTCTTGCATGATTAATTAATTTATGTATAAAGCAGAAACTCTAGATAAGATTGACAACAAAATTAAAAAAAAATTAAATTGAAGTGATATTCGTTTATTTAATATTAACGTACTTAGAAACTTGCTCGTAAAGCTAGTCAAATCGCGCTTTTAAAAATTGTTTAGTGAAATATAAATTTGAATTTTACTTCGTGTGAGGTACAAACATGTGGGTGGTTTTATATATATGTATATATACATATATATATATATATATATATATATATATATATATATATATATATGTATATGGATAAATGGGTGACTATACCTCTAGGTACGCATAGGCTAAAAATAGTAAATGTTGAAAAATCCTTTTTTGATATAAATTCCAAGTAAGAGTGTATAAAAATTAGTACGTAATTGATATACTAACAGACGTGCACATTTTTCTTCGTAAAAATATGGGCACGTTTTCCAATAAAATGAAAATTATACTGTTAATATACTTCTTTAATGAATTTTGTCTGAGTTCACGAGACCTTGAAATTTTACAACAGTATGTAAAATTTATAGGTTAGTGTCTATAGATAAGCCTAAGTCATAATTAGTGAAGTTATAAGTGATTTGAATACATTTAGAGTTAATTTCCTAGAAATTTATTTTAATTTTATTTTTCACAAATGAATAAAACTACTTAATGTAGTATTACTTCTACTTTCTTTACGTTCTTTACAACGACTTAGTTTTCGTTGTATTACAATATCTTCAGGTGGGCAATTTGTAAAGATCTTCACAAATTATAAACGTAATATTACATCATGTAGTTTCATTTAGTTTTGAAAAATTAAATATATTGTGTTTGTTGACAATGATTACTTATTACATATCCAGGTAAATTTTTAGTGTAAGGCATCAACGTTACAAAAATTAGAATGAAATTAAAGATAGTAAAAATCATCAAAATTCCGAATTTATTATTTAATCATTAATGACATTTAATAATAAACTAGAAGTTTTGAGTGAAATACATAGTTAAGCCAGTGAAGAGAACAGTAAGCAAAATATACACCAAATAATAATGAGTCTAGAGTCCTCCAGAATATACGATTTTACACTGCACTATAATAAATTCTAATGCATTTCCAGCATTCCACTTATATTGAAGATATTAAAAACATATTTCAAAATTAAGATACTATTGACATCACTATATTTAAAAATAACTCAAGCCATAAATTGAAATTTTGCCACTTGTAAAGCGAGTAATACGCGTAACCTTGAAAAACAAGCGTTAACTTCATAATGTCACCTCTACAGTATTTGATAAAATGATTGAGAGCGGTTACAAGTAACATATTGAGATAAAACGAATTAATGAGTCGTGGCTATTGGAGAACAGAAATGACGAAATTAAAGTTTAGAATAAATGAAATAATTTCTAAATTTAGGTGAGTCCAATGAGCCGTAATCATATTCGATTAATGTAGAAAATAACACAAGCTATTTTTGAGAAACACAATAGGTATCATAGAGGTCGTATACCATAATGTAGCTGTAAGGATTGCGAGTGGTTATTATTTGATGACGAATTCTTAAGAAGTTGACATAAACATGCGGCTTATTTCTAAAAGATAGATAAATGTTTTCGTAGAATTTCATGTAGACGTGTTTTTCAGTGCATATATATAGTATTTACATGGTTCATCAGGGAACACCCAGGCTAGCAAATATTTCTTAGTATACGTTGAATATTACCTGTCTCAATACTGATAGAATATATGTGCATGCTATGTAATCTAATTTAAATTAATAAGCTATTACTTTGCGAAAGTTGTACACCCTTTGGGATAGTAATATTTGAGTTTTGCGAATTTGTATATGTTTTATAATGTCTTTGAATATACAACAAACGGAGTTTTGCGGAGTTCATATATATATATATATATATATATATATATATATATATATATATAGTATTTACATGGTTCATCAGGGGAACACCCAGACTAGCAAATATTTCTTGGTTTACGTTGAATAATACCTGTGTCAATACTGATAGGATATGTGTACATGCTAGATGATCTAATCTAAATTAATAAGCTATTACTTTGCGAAAGTTGTACACCCTTTGGGATAGTAATATTTGAGTTAATCCGTAAAATCCAATTAAAATATCTTTTCTAATATTAATGTTATAAACTTATTCCTCCTATTGTAATTTAGGCAAAGGATTGCGTAAATATAATATATATCTAATTTAATTTAAATAACTAAACAATATAAAAATATAAAATAAAACAATTTGAGTATTCCGCAAAAATTAAACTACATAAATATGAATAATTAAATATCAAGTTAGCTGCCACTGTTAATATATCTTGTAAACACTGAAACCAAGAAACAAAATTGAACCATGTAAAAATGAAACTTATTTCAATTTCACAATAAACTTAGTGTAATATATTACAATGAAACATGAAACTTATTTAAATTTTGTGTGCAGTGGATATATATATATATATATATATATATATATATATATATATATGTAAAGAAAACCTATAGGTATCCTTTCATTTAAACGTTGCCGCGTTATCTATGATAAGTTCCATAGAGGTCGCTGTTAGCTTTCGTATAAAACGTCAAAAGATTTTGAGAGGTTAGATTTGTTTTTGATTCAGTATTTTATTGTAAAAAGCTTAGCTGTCGAATTCAGATGATAAACCCGAAATAAGGGCTTTAAATATTGTTTCTTTTATCCACAGGTGAGTAAATGTTTAGCTTATAAGATAATGTTACCAGCAAATTTTAGAAGGAACATTTTACAAGTAAATAAATCTTTTATCCACAGAAACGCAATTACGTCTTTATTTCAACAAGTTCGAAACAGAATCCAATAAAAACATTATAAAACAACATTTTTTGCATATATTTCGAGAGAATAATGGATAAGTTAAGATTTGATTTTGCTGTGAAGATAGCATCCGAGGGAAAAACCAACATTTTATGCATAACCTCAATTGCCACAACTAGTAGTCAGATCTAAGGAATACCACCGGAATATCAACAAGTGAATCAACACAAAGCAATTATGAATACTACAAACTATGCTAAAATAAAAAAAACATTGCAAAGAAGACACCAAACAAGGAAAATTTGGATAACTTTGACAGATGAGATATCGGAAGCATATGTGGATGAGGCTCAAAACTTGCAGTTTAATGATGTTTATCTAGAAGAAATAATAGAAACTGAATGTGATCCAGAGTCTAAATCTAGTGGCTCAAACAACTCTTTGGAAAAACTGTTAGAAAAATTATTCGAAGAAAAAGAACAAAAATCAGAAACTCAAAATCTAGGCAAGATAGCGAAGAATTTTATGATAGAAAAGTTCACAAGTAAAACCACTAATGCCCACCAGTGGATTAATAATTTTAATAAAGAAACGTTCACGTTTCAAAGTCAACGAAGACAAAAAGAAAATAGAGATTTTGAAAAATTTTATGGAGTCGTCTAGTGTACATTGGTACGACTGTATGCTAATAAAATACACAGTAGAATCAGAGTGGAACAAATGGGAGAAATTCTTTTGTGAGACATTTGCAAATAAAGGTTGGTCATCCATGAGATATGCTCTAGGTTTTAAATACCAAGCAGGTCCGTTACTCGAGTACGCTCTAAAGAAAGGAAAATTACTACTGGAAGTTAGGAAGAACATTGATACTGGGACTTTTATTGATCTCATAGCATTCGGCTTGCCTAATTTTGTTGCCGATAAAATCGACAGAGAAACTTTACAACAAACAGAAGATTTGTATAATGAAATAGGAAAACTAGAACACCTCGTTGGGAAAACTAAGTATGAAAAGAAAGGATTTACAAATTCTGACCTTAAACAAAAACAAATTGAAGAAAGAAAACCATGCCAAATTTGTGCCAATGAAAAAAAGGGAAACGCTATCACCCAGAGGAGAATTGCTGGTTTAAAGACAGAACTCAGAAATCAATAGTGAGAACAGTAAATAACTCCGCAATAGAAACAGAACTGAAAAACAAAGATCCAAAAAACTGGAGGTGCCATCATTAATAAAAAATAAATTTACTATTGAATGACACTGTGAAAGTAACTGGAATTTATGATTCAGGTTCAAATGTGTCATTAATTAATGCTAAATTATTAAATATACGGAATAAAGAAAAAAGTACAGATAATACACAAATAGTAAATTTAAAGACTATTAATGGTGACAAAAAAACTAAAGGTATGGTTACATTAAAAATTAAAATATATAATGTAAAACAAAACATGGATATTTTTGTCATAGACAAAGACAATTTTAAATATGATTTCCTAATTGGTTTAGATTGTATAAGAAAATTCAAGCTTATTCAAAATGAAGACTTAAAAATAACACAAAAAGGTCAGAAAGAAGAGCTTAATATAAAAAACGATACAAATGTCAACATTTCTGATGTACTAGGAGACAAAACTGAACCAAGATTAGGAAGCCCTAGAATGGAGAAGGTAAAAAACGAAATAAACTTCAATGAACATATTAAAACTGATAAATTTGAAAAGATCATTAATCATCTAGATAAACAACAACAATTAGAGATTGACGAGCTCATAGAAAAATTTAAGACTGTCTTTGCTAAGGATAAATATGATGTCGGCACTGTACGAAATTATGAAGCTCATATTGACCTGATGGTGGATAAATACTGCTGCAAACGTCCATACAGATGTATAGCTGAAGATAGAAGAGAGATAGAAAAACAAATATCAAAATTATTAGAGAAAAATTTGATTGAAGAATCATATAGCCCGTTTGCTGCCCCAGTAACTCTGGCTTATAAAAAGGAAGATGAACGAAAAACAAGACTATAGATTTCAGGGAATTGAACAAGATAATCGTCCCACAATCACAGCCATTTCCATTGATTGAAGATCTAATGACAAAAACAGTAAACTGTAAGTATTTCTCAACGTTTGATATTAATTCAGCGTTTTGGTCAATTCCATTGAAAGTACAGGATAGGTACAAAACGGCCTTTGTTACTCAGGAAGGTCATTTTCAATGGACATGCTTACCATTTGGACTAAAAACTGCTCCAGCCATTTTTCAAAGGAAAATGACTAATATCATAAGGAAGAATAAGCTCTCTGATTTTGCAGTAAGTTTCATAGATGATATACTCATTTATTCATAAATCTTTGAAGAACATATATCACACATATGACGGTTACTGGAGGCAATACAAACGGAAGGGTTTAGACTAAAACTTACCAAGTGCATATTTGCAAGTAGTTATGCCAGTTATGCATTTAGGCCACATAATAGAAAACAATTCAGTGAGGCCTCTAAAAGATTATTTGGTAGCAGTAAAAGACTTTCCAATAGCAGAAACAAGGAAAAATGTACGACAATTCCTAGGAAAAGTAAATTTTCATCACAAGTTTGTGCTACACAGTGCTATCATCTTGGACCCGTTACACAATTTATTAAAAAAAGATGTGAAATCGTGTGGACTGAAGAATGTCAAAAATCATTTGATAAAATGAAAACACTACTGTGCTCTGTACCAATTCTGAAAATTTATGAACCAGAATTACCAGTAAACATTTATACAGACGCAAGTGCAAAAGGAACAGGCGCAGTGTTAAAACAACCTGATAAAAATGGAGACAATAAAATAATTGCTTATTTTTCAAAAAAATTAACAGATACACAAAAAAAGAAGAAGGCAATATACCTAGAATGTTTAGCAATAAAAAAAGCTATAAAATACTGGCAGCATTTGCTTATGGGAAAGGAGTTTATGGTGTATTCTGATCATAACCCACTAGAAAACTTGAATATTAAAGCAAGAACTGATGAGGAGCTCGGAGACCTAACATATTATTTATCCCAATACAATTTCCAAATTAAATATAATCCTGGAAAAACAAATATAGAGGCAGATTGTTGTGCAGAAATCTAGTCCTAGATCCAAGTGAAAATAATGATGATGATGCTTTGAAAGTATTAAATTTAATAACTATAGAAGAATTAAAAATAGATCAAAATTCAAATCAAGAAATACAAAAAGATAAAAATGAAATTATACTAAGAGATGAAATATACTACAAGAAAAATAAAGGAAGAAACAAAATTATACTATCAGAAGGATTAAGCAAAACATTGATAAAAAAAGTACACATTACTTATTGCCACCTAGGAACAACACAAATGATAAATAAATTAACACCATACTATTCAGCGAAGAATATCATAGCAAAAATTAAACAGACTTGCGAAGAATGTGAAATATGCATTAAAAATAAAACAAGGAGAAAGCCGAAATATGGATTATTGTCACATTTAGGACCAGCAAGACACCCATTTGAAATTGTATCAATTGATACAATTGGTGGTTTTGGGGGATCTCGGTCAACAAAAAGTACCTGCATCTTTTAGTTGATCATTTCACTAGGTATGCTTATATCTTGACGTCAAAAAACCAAAGCTCTAACGATTTTATTAAACTTATTCAATAAGTGACACAAAGTCATAAAATTGATATGATATTAACGGACCAATATCCTGGTATAAACTCTAAAGAATTTAAGGGATTTCTGAAAGAAAACAGTATAAGAATAATTTTTACTGTGGTGGACACTCCTTTTTCAAATGGACTTAACGAAAGATTGAACCAAACTTTAGTTAATAAAATAAGATGCCAAATAAATGAAAGCGAAAAAAAGATTCCATGGACAACAATAGCACAGAATTGTGTAAAGAAATATAATGAAACAGAAAACACTGTTACCGAATTTGCACCAAAATACCTATTGGAAGGAGAAAATGTAAATATTCATCCATCAGAACTAAAAACAAGATGTTCAAATGAAGATCTGAGAAGAGATAGAAAATTAGTATATATATAAATGCATATATATAAATGCAATTAAATCTCATGAGTATAATAAGAAAAGATATGACCTATCAAGGAGGGAATATGACTTTAAAAAAGGAGATAGAGTCTATATGGAAAATGGTAATCGACTAAATAGGAAGAAAACAGATGAACTGAGAATTGGACCCTATGAGATCTTGAAAAAAAATTCTAATACAATTTATGAAGTAGATGCCGGTAACAAGAAGGAAGAATCAAATATGTTTCATATTACAAAACTTACTCCATTGTCGATTGAGAAAGGAACAATTACGTGCAATCACACTTGTAATTGTTCTTCTCTCGGAGGGGAGATGTAAAGAAAACCTATAGGTATCCTTTCATTTAAACTTTGCCGCGTTATCTATGATAAATTCCATAGAGGTCGCTGTTAGCTTTCGTATAAAACGTCAAAAGATTTTGAGAGGTTAGATTTGTTTTTGATTCAGTATTTTATTGTAAAAAGCTTAGCTGTCGAATTCAGATGATAAACCCGAAATAAGGGCTTTAAATGTTGTTTCTTTTATCCACAGGTAAGAAATTGTTTAGTTTATAAGATAATGTTACTAGCAAATTGTAGAAGGAACGTTTTACAAGTAAATAAATATTTTAACCACAGAAACGCTATTACGTCTTTATTTCAACAAGTTCGAAACAGAATCCAATAAAAACATTATATATATATATAAATATATATATATATATATATATATATATATATATATATATATATATATATATATAGTATTTACATGGTTCATCAGGGGAAAACCCAGACTAGCAAATATTTCTTGGTTTACGTTGAATAATACCTGTGTCAATACTGATAGAATATGTGTACATGCTATGTAATCTAATCTAAATTAATAAGATATTACTTTGCGAAAGTTGTACACCCTTTGGGATAGTAATATTTGAGTTAATCCGTAAAATCCAATTAAAATATCTTCTCTAATATTAATGTTATAAACTTATTCCTCCTATTGTTATTTAGGCATAGGACTGCGTAAATATAATATATATCTAATTTAATTTAGAAAACTAAACAATGTAAAAATATAAAATAAAAAAATTTGAGTATTCCGCAAAAATTAAACTACATAAATATGAATAGTTAAGTAACAAGTTAGCTGCCACCGTTAATATATCTTGTAAACACTGAAACCAAGAAACAAAATTGAACCATGTAAAATTGAAACTTATTTCAATTTCACAATAAACTTAGTGTAATATATCACAATGAAACATGAAACTTATTTAAATTTTGCAATAAAATTAGAGTAATATATCACAATGAAGCCTTACGTTTGTAGTTTGACTGCAAATCTCGTTTCCAAGAGGGTTAATGACCCGAAAGTCAAATAAAAAGCTTTCATTTATCTCAGTCTTTCGGTTTCTTTTATTACTCTTAAAAGCTTATGAACTTTTATTGCAACGAGTGTATATTTAAGTCTTGTTTCAGAATCTCAAGGTGCTGCTGAAACTGTAACAGATATGTAAGAGGAAAGCGGCGTCATGAGATGCATGCAGCACACTGTATTATTCAATATGAGTGTAAACGTATTAATAAACCATATGGATATTTAAATAAAATGTTTGTCTTCTTGGTCTTATTTGCTGCTGATACTTTAGTATATTTACACATATAGTCAGTGTATAGACTGATGTCCAAAATTAAAAGATCAATAAAAATATTAAAATATTTGGTATTTTCTAATCGCTATATAATTGAGAAAATTAGTTAAATTTCTATGAGTAGATTCTATTCGCAAGTTTATAGTTTTACTTTGTACATCACGTAATCGGATTTCCTTTTCACCTTCTTTAACTTTCGTGTATATATAAATTAAGTGAAGAAAACGTTTTTAAATTGGGTGGGAGAGAAGCAAGCTTCGTGATGTAAAATTATTTTTGAAAACTTCGAAAATAGACTTTGAAAGTTAGCACTTTCCTTTGAAATATTTTTACAATTTTATCGTGTTATTTCGGAGTTATAAGCTATAGAAACGAAACAATGTCAAGTTCAAAATTCAGTACCTCTAATATGCAATGTAATTTTCCAAAAAGTCTTGTGTTATGTGTCACAAAATATAATTACTAAATTAATAAAATATTATTTCTGATAATAAAACCTCCATCATTATGTTAAAGTTTATTATTGCATAAAAACTTTCAAACACGAGTAAAACTTACAGTCAGAGGATCCGTGAGCATTTAGGCCATTTGGAAACGTTTGAGACTATGTAGTATTTTTATAAAATATTTACTAATAACAATTTTTCACAACGTTAACATATTACAACGTATTATATTCTATAACTTTCACATCAGGAAAACTTGGCGTATACTTAAAAAAAATTACAAGACCTAAGATAAGTTACCATGAATATTGTGGTCAGAATTAACCAAACCTGTTTTTTTCATAATTTATAGCTCGGTAGTTTCAAAGAAAAAACAGCGGAGTCTTATATTTTTGCGTTATGTTTTGTAATGTTTTTAAAAATACGATATAAAATTTTAATAATTATTTCTCATAGCAAACATTTCCCTATGACACTCTAATAATCAAAGAAAAGAGAGAAAACAAATATTAACGCTTTGTTTACTTCCTGTTTCATTATTATACGAATACTTAAAAAACAAGTTGAAGGTTTAAAGTATGTGTAAAATATGTAGATTGACAAGATATATTAGAAAAGCAACTTTTAAATTTATACATGCTATCGTCTTTGACGGCACGGCACCGAAAATTGAAAAATGTGGATGTATTATGTACTATAATTTTTACATGTTAAAAACATGGTGTACACTTGAAAAGTTTTAAGATTTAGGATTTTCCTTTAATATTCCAGTCAGAATTAACAAAACCTGTTTTTCATGACTTCTTGTTCATTAGTTGCAAAAATAAGCTGAGTTTTCTAAATTTGTACATGTTTCATAATGTCTTTAAATGTACAGCAAGCGGAGTTTTATAAATTTAAATATATTTTATAATGGCTTTAAATATACAACATAAAATCTAAACAAATATTTCCGTATTTCTCATAGTAAATCTTTTTAAATGATACTTGACATGAGATATAAAATAATAATTAAAAATTTAAGACCTTTATTTTCTTCGTCTTTAATTGTTATACAATCGTATCAAAAAAGTTGATGGCGTAAAATGTGTAAGTTAATAAGATTTAATAGTAAACCAAATTGCAACTTAAGACATGGTATGGTCTCTGAAAAAAACAGTTCAGAAAATTTAATAATATAAATAATGTATTTATCTATCATAACCTACTAAAACTTTCGGAGGAATAAAATCATAGACAATATTAGAAAAATTATGACATTTGGAACCATCGCTATAGTTTTCTTTCACCCACTGCGTATATTTCTAAAGACCCATATTTTTTCATATCCTTGAGTTAAGTAGTATCAGAAATGAAATAAAATAGGGGACGTATTTTTTCGCGGTTCTCGCCGTATCCGCGAAGATATACAACCTAAAGTTATGAAAGCAAAAAACACTTTTAAGACCTCTATAACTGGCTCTTTCAAATGACACCCTGCACTGCATATGGAATCAAAAGCAATATTTTTGGATGCTAAATTTACCCCTGCCTAATATTTCCAGACAAATATTTTTGAGTTTTAACCATATTTGTAATATATATATATATATATATATATATATATATATATATATATATATATATATATATATATATGTATATTCATATATGTACATATAATTGAAACTTGTTTTAATAATAACCGCCGTACTGACAAAGTTTATTTTATAAAATGAACATTTCAAATTATATGTCCTTAGATCAAATAGAGTTCAATAAGTTCAGTATTTAGATTGGGTTATAGAAGATAAGTAGTTTAACATTGAAAAAACTTTCCTATTTTTGGTTCATACAATAAAATAGAAAAACATTGCAGGTAGGGCATATCATTGTCAATATTTTGATCTATGTGTGAATAAATTTAAAAAAAAAATAGTGAAAGCAATATCTCAAAATGTTGGTAAGTCCTTTCAAAAGTGTGGCCTCTGGCTTGACTTAGAATCTCCGACCTTGTTCATTTCAAACCAAGTTAAGTCATATTTTAGTCACGAAATTTATATATTAAAAACAATTAAAATTTTCCGTTTCAATATTGTTTTAATAAACAAAGTAGTTTTCGGGTATGTGGCATATATTTTTATAGTTTTCTGATATATATGTATATATATATATATATATATATATATATATATATATATATATATATATTATATATATATATATATATATATATATATATATATATATATATGTATATTTATACGCGATTCGGTGCATAACAAATTAAAAGTAAAATAACATAAACATTTTTTTAGTGGTTTTTTCTACGAGAGCACGGTTATCGTATGTCTTTTCCTTCGCAGTATGCTCCCTTTTACCATATGACACAGGTCCGCTTATACATATTTTATTAATTACATTATAGAATAATTAGGTCCATTAAATTTTAATTCGTTTTTACACTTACATTCGTTTTAGTTAATTTTTTCCTATTAATAACTATTACAATAACGTAAACCAGTCAGCGTTCGCAGTTGTACCTACAGCGTTTGTTTAAAAGTGAAAATGAAATCAAACCGAGTTAAGTATAGTTTTGTACAATACTAAACAATACAGATGCAGATACAAATACTAAAAAATTAAAATTTATTTCAGCTTTATTTTCATAAAAATAAATATGTTTGGCAAAAATTCAAAATACGATACAAAACGCAAGTTTAATTCAAGAGCTTTATTCTTTGTAGTTATTAAAAACAATTTTTCGCATTGCTTGTACTAATAAAAGACTACTAAAATAAGGTAATTTCGCTAATTATTATGGTTTCATTCCACAAAAGGAAAATAAAACTGAACTTTATAAACTCTTATATAAAAAAAAAGGCCAAATCCCTTTTTTCTTGGAAACAGCTTGAGATATCAAGTTGAAATGAATATCGTATAATGGTGCCTATAGACTTGCATTACCGTAAAAAGTTTTTTGGTTTACATAGCAAGAAAAATAGGCCCTTTAAGAAGTATTTTTTGTTAAATATATTATCATCAGAAAATATAGAGTACTTCCGATTGTCCTATAATTTAGAAAGTCGGCACAATGGAAACTTTTTGCGCAAGTAAAGGAAAAAACGCAAAAAAGAATTATTTTTATTTCTACATGGAGTCATACATTTTTATATATATTCATAGTAATAATAGGTTTTATGCCTGCAGAGGTAGTTGTGGACGAAATATTTACGTCGAAAAAGGCACGTAGTGTTTCTAATTAAATTAATGTTTATAAGAGCCTAAAAATGTAGGATCCCTTGGAGTGTGGTTTCTACTAGTGTGGCCCGTTTTTTTTTAATTGTTCATTATTTTGTAATTAAATTTTATCAAAGCCAAATTTTACTTCCAAAATTCAATATTTAGAAGCTTCCCGTGCTTACACCCAAAGGTCATCAATAAAAGTAATAAGACTTTACGTGTAAGTGATCTACACTGTCCGCGAAGCAAAATTTCAGATCCGGCAGGATGTTCGTATTCATTCAAATTAATACTTTACTATTTTAAAAAAGAATTTTAAATTCATTATCTTTGACTATGCAATGAAATATAAAAACTCACTCGACGTTCAAACGACCGTGTTTATTATTAAAAAACAGTAAACTTTGTTCTTCAAGTACCAGTTATTATACGAACGAGTCCTAAAAGTGGTGGTGACCTCGCCTCGCACTCACAACTTCATGGTATAGTAAAAATATTCTCAGTCATATCCACAAATATTCTGTGAATTTAAACTTAAAACAGGATTGTACATATGCTTCGTTTTATCTGATGCAGGAATTAATATTTTTGTACCCTTGTTATCAAATCTGCATTCACTTACTAAAATAAATATTGCTTACTTATCTAGAATAAATGATACAGAGACGAAAATGGTGACAATGGTTTAAAAGCATTGAAACAAATTTAACACACCAGAAGGAGAAAGGGGTGTAATCAAATGTAAATTTCATGTTGATAGGTATATCATCGATAAAAACTAATTCTTGTTGTTAGTTTTTTTTCACTTGAAAGTAACTTTTACTTCTTATTAACTCACTACGACATAACATGTAATATTTTGAAATTGAAAGCAATATATTACCAAATCAAGGAAATTATCTTTTACACGTGACGCATACGACTAAAAATAATTTGTTTGGCAATAATCGGAGAAAACAGAATACAAGAACGGGGAAAAGTATAGAATATATTATTGAACACGCGCCAACGGAGACGACAGATGTTTAATCGGTGGCGCGTACGTTTTGACATGTGCCATAAGACGCCACCGACCGTATCCAAAAACAGTCCACACTTATTGGCCATGGATAACCATCTACTAAAATAACTGTGTTACGCTTTGCGAGAAAATGTTGAATGTTATTATGTAGTTCCTTTTATTGATACCCATAAACGGTAAATAGTTTATGTATAATTAAAAAAAATACTCTATGTATTCTTTATTTTAAAATTATGACCGACACATGGGTATATTTAAAGTAGTAACATTCAACCAACATTTGTAAATGACCATTGGTGGTCAATACATTTTTTTAACAGTGGGAGAATTAAGGTATTCTTCTTCATAAAATAGCGACAATTTACTTATTGAATATGTGCGAATTTTTAGTTGTAAAATTTTATATTTGTACAGTAGTTTTAATGTAATCAAATAAGAAAAAAAAGGCTCACATATAATAGAAACAAATTATTTTTATTTTATTTTGTTAGATTTCCGTACCTCAAAAGGAGATAAGGACCATTATGATATCATTCGCCTAACGCTCGAAGTTTCGCATAGTAATATAGCACATTAACCTGCAAATATTTCTCTGGCTAATACTTAAAAACTCTCATATAGAAAAACGGAAATTTAAGAAGTCCATATAAATTGTCACATTTCATCTGAAAGAGCTACGAGTAGTTATAAGAATGCTGAAAGTTTAAAGTATTTTAAGAGATATACTGAAATGTGAAATAATTAGAAATTTATAAATAAATCAGTATTTTTGACTTATGATTTTTATTAAAGAATAATTGTCAATTTTTAATGTGTTCTAGTCAATTAGTATTTTTATCGAAATTAATTATTTTAATTTTTTTTGGATTAAAATCCCTGCGTATACATCAATCAACAATATTGGCAACTTGCCAAAAAATTTATAGACATTTCTAAACACATTAAAATATTAAATGTAAATGTATAAATACATTAGATATCTCAAAGCGCAAATTCCAAGCCTGCGATAGCTTATTCTTTTTATGTTCAGATGAGGAACTATTTTATGACTTAAATTTATTTCGAAATAAAATTCTTGGTTTATTACAAAATTTTTTGTGAATGTATATTCATCGCTATTTTATAAAGATATTGTTTATCCTCATTAATGGTTTATATCCTATTATATCGCTCAATAAGATAAAACAGATAGAGGTGACACAATTTCATTTGTTACCGATATGCTATTCTGAAAAAAATCTACTTATGAAATTCCATATCTTGCTGACATATTGGTCTTAAGGTAGTTAATTAATATTTTCTCTAAATTTTATACTCGCACTTGACTAACATTTCATTAGTTTGAAGAGAAACAATGCTAATAATATTTTTTATTTCAATTACCATTCATGTTTTTACAAATAAGTGTTTCATCCAATTGTAGATTATGCATTTTGGCTGGTTCACAGCATTGTGACTAATTTTGTATAAAATTATTTATATAACGTAGTATTAAAAAAAGCCCCTTCTTATTTATTTTCTTTAAATTTAATCGTTGCCATATATAAAAATTTCAGGTTCACATTCAGAATTATTAAAAATATTTTAATGTTAACACAAAACAATTCACATTATAAATATTACACACTTCAAAACGATGATACCGATATCAAAAAAGTTTTAAATAAAATTTGTATTATGCACTTTTTAGCATTTAAAATAGATAATTGTTTCAAAATTATTATGTTAATACTTAGAAATTACCGAAAAGTATAAATATCCCGTAATATACCAGTTCAAAAAAATCATCATATTTAAGAGTATATATTAAACTCCAGAAGATATTTTAATTTTCGTCAATATTTTATTTAATGTGTATATTTTCATAAAGCTGCACTGTTTTGTGTATAATTCCTATTATAATATTGTTAAAAAATTAAAAATGCGCTTAAATACGGCACAAAAGAGTCCGATATATCTTTGGATTATAAAATTACAGAAAAATGAGAAATAAAAACAAATATATACTGCGGAACTCGCATCTGCCACATGTTTCAAAAAGTTCAAAGCACATATGTGCTATTTTAATGATAATTTATCTGAAATTTTCATAGTATATTTCGATAAGTCTGTTTACTGAACAGAGGAAAGTAAACCTTGGTGCAATTTATATATTCATAACTTTTTATTATAGTTGTGTACGGAAAACATTTAAGACACTCTTTACTTGTTAGTGTTATTACCTCTCATGTGTGTTTCCGCAATGTGGGGTAATGTGATGGCATAAATGTCCATTGCAGACAATTCGGCGTTGAATGCAATTCCCATTCCGTTTGTATAGTTTTTCCGAGTGGAAAGAGTTCCTAATATGTAATTACGCAGATTGATTCGTAAGCCATTTTGAAAGTACTGAATTTTGCTTGAACAGTCTAATTAACAGGTATGAACATATCATGTTCGGCATCTATTCATTATAAGTAATCTTTTCATTTAGATTTATGTATGTCCAATACTAATCGAAAGTATTTCAATATTTATTTCACTATGTATGTCGCTCTTTCTTTATACGATGTGTTGTTATTGAAACGATTATGTACTATTACCTAAACTAGTTTTAAGGCACCGCACTTCAACCTCCACTTTTGTCTGTTAGAGCTTGACTATTACATCCTTACTTTCAAAATTTTCAAAGGCACTACGAAATAATATTTTTTTAGCAGATAGAATCACGTGTTTCTTTAGAAAGTTAGTGTATTTTGATGTTTAGGAAAAATATATTAAAAATATATATTTATTGTTAAAAATGATAACAATGTTTGTAAACATTTGACTAGAAATACTAGACAAGATAATTAAATCCTATTCCTTTATTTTACATATAAGAGAACGGTCGCAGAACGAATTTTACTTTGATTCATGGCTTTAATTTTTAATACCTCATTTGCATATCACTTTTACATAGGGCAACCATAAATGGTGAAACAGTGTATCATGTAATTTAGTTTCTTATATTGCAAACGACTTTGCTTGGTATAAGTTATAAACCAATGTTTATTTTGTCGTGGCCATCTGTCTGTGACATAAAACTGAGGGACAATTAGAATTTAGTTTTTCAATATTTCAGCATGCATGAAAATATACGAGCGCCGGAAAAATATATTATTATGTAATTCAAATTATGAAAAAGAAATTAGTCGGTGAGGTAGAAATATTTGATACTATGAACTTTAATTAAATTATTTTGAATTCATTGTAAATATAATTGTTAGAATGTTGTATTTAATTTGTCTAATCGCTTAAAAATTTCAAAAGTAGTAGTAAAGATTACTTATTATTTTTCAATTAAATTAGGTAATATATAGGAAGACAACGAAGAGTGACATTTCGTTTGTTTTATTGAAAATTATGCCTATGAATGCTCGGGAAACTTAATAATAATATTTTAAACTTTTATGAGTTTCTTTCATTTGGCCACCGAATTGCCATAAAATGCGGGGCATGACCAGGCAATGATGTACAAGGTAACACAAGAGAATGCAAAATATCAAGTGTGAAATTTATGCGAAAAAACACAATAGATAAAACACTTTTTTTTCATTTTAATTCAAATTCGATTGTCTTTTTTAACTACTAATAACTAATTTAATTTTGATTAATTTCTAAATATATTCCAAATTTTTAAGTGCACATTATTTTAACTCTGAGGGTTCACCGTCATTTTGCTGTCTAAAAAGGTATTATAATCAAAACCCCAATTTGAACCCCCGATTTTCCTACCGGAGGAAAATATATAAAACTAGTAAATTTTTCCTTTTTGCTCTTTGTTAGAAAGAAAGCAACTCTTTAATTAAATAATACGGCATTCACGATAATGAAATGGGTGGCTTCGAATAAAAGCCTGTGGGTTCCGAACAATAGATCCGCCCGAATATCCCAAACAGGCAGTGGCAATCTGATGAGCCGCATTTGCATATTCAATCTCTCAGCCGGGTACAGACATCTATTACTCTTGATGCGAGTACAGTGATGCAAAAAGCCGTTATGAATCTGTACTTTTCGTAAAAAAACATTTATGTTAAAGCTATTTTGTATATTTACGAAAAAATTATTTTTCTTGCAGGATGACTTTTAACTTTTACTCTCAACTGAAATTATTATACTCATTTGTGCCAAGCGAAGAAACTTGAGTTTAATCACTTCTATTTAATTTCTTAGTCAAGTACTTACCACTAATTAACAACACTCCAAAAATACCAACTGAAGCATTTTTTTAAATATTAAGTATTCGTAATTAAGAAATAGTGCTTGAGCCAATTGCGCTTTCTATATTGTAACGGAATCTGCGTAATAAATTATATTCCAATATTAGTTATTCACACTCTGCGGTCATTCATAATTGTCATACATTTCGAGATTTGCTTAAGTAAATTCTTCGAAATTTATATTTAATCATGCTGTTGATCCTCTTGAATTCCATGCACACATCATCGATATCTTCCTAAAGTCGTATAAAATTCATTACTTTCCGAGTTGACTTTTAAAAAATTTAGCAGTCTTATGTGTGTAAAGAATGTCTCTGTCTGCGTAAAGATGTAAAGAGTATGCAGATATCAATAAGTCGGTCAACTTACTGTGACACAATGCATTATGATGCATCTCTCGATCCCTACACAAACGAAGAACGCGTATCTCATATCATTACTTTTTAAAATCGTACTAAATGTGGTATAGACATCCTAGACAAAATGTGTAAGCAGTGTAGTGTTTGCGTAATAGTCATCGATGGCCGCTAACATTATTTTTTGATTTAATGAACATTGTTGGAATCAACGCTTTGGTAATCAACCAAATGAATCTTTACCGAAAAAATTATAAGGCGTAACTTTATGCACACATTTTCTTATAATTCGATAAAATCGCTTGTGATTCGCCACTTTCACTAACATTGAAATCTTCCCCCATAATTTAAACTTAGGATACTTTTCGGAGCACAACTCAAGAATTCCAAGAGTCTCAATATGATTTGACTCCAAAGATAGGACGAGTTGGTCAATGTGCAATCTGCTCAAAAGCACGAAATCGGTCGACAAAAAAGTGGTGCAAGACCTGCAATAAATGGATTTGTTCCGATTACCAAGTCATAATATATCCTGAATTCTACGAAATTAAATAAAATATAAATTAGGTTTAGTTCAGGGTTAATAAAAGTTACGTTGATTTGAGAAATATTTTTGTTAGTTTTAATCAGATAGTTACTAAATTGTTAATTGTACACTATTCTAAATATTTTGTCTAAATAGTCAGGATACTTTATCTAAGTATTAATAAACTAAGTACAATAAAAAACTTTTTAATTCCGGTTATTGTTTTTATCAAATAATTATAAATATATATTATAAAATGGCCTCTTATAGTAGGCCACACGTGTACTGTAGTATTAAACACACACACACACACACACACATATATATATATATATATATATATATGTGTGTGTGTGTGTGTGTGTGTGTGTGTGTGTGTGAATATATATATATATGTATGTATATATATATATATATATATATATTAGAAAATATCATCACTCATTGTTAAAGGTTAATCTGGCGCTCTCTTACGTTGGTGGTAACTGTTGTTGTGGTTTATGCTGTACCACAACAGTTTGAGCTTTTTTCTTTGTATTTTAAACACAAATTTTTCTCCAAATTTCTAATTTGTTTCTCTTCATTTCTAAAATTTCTTTTCTTCTTTTGTGCATACAATTTTGTATTGATACCTACGAAACGTAAACTGTTAAGCCTACTGGGGTATACATACACACACACACACACACACGAGAGCGCGTAACGTGCTCACTCACACTTACTTTAAAACAAATATTTTTCAACTAAAATTTTAAGTAAAAACGTTTTATGAAGCGATGAAATCAATTTTACGGTAAATATCGTGTCTAAATTACATTGTGGAAAAATTTTATTATTTTGAAGTTGATTGTACATAAGTCTATTCCGCCTAAATAAATAGTTAGGATTATTACTCTTTTTACTCTCTCTAGCCACGAAATTCAGTCAGCAAACTGTTCCGATTATTGTTAATAATTCGCAGTGTTGAGTTTTCAATTAGGTTGACTGATCTAAGATAGTGTGTTTCAGTAAGTAACTTTAACCAATACTCAATGCTCCAATGGAAAATATCGATTAAGAGAAAGGACAAGACCATTGTCTACCTAGTTGTACCTAATAATGTGAACAAATGTAAAATAGGCACGAAAAAAACTAAAAATAAATTAAAGAATTGTGGTAATTTTTTTACATCCTTAAGTTCGGGAGTATTTATTTACGTGAAAAAAATAACCATTTATTTTGATGTTTATTTTACATCACTGTTTTAACATCAATTCTATGTTTAGAAAATAGGCCCAATAATTTAATGTTATATATTTTTATATTGAAACAATGTAACTTTTTAAAGTACAAAACAATAATTATAATATTAATATTATCTGAACCAGGGAATGAAATACGAAAACAATATTATTTCAAAATCAAAACACATTGGATAGAACTATTTTACACTTCATACCATAAATAAATGATAGCAAGCGTTCGTCAATTTATATCTTTGTTTTCTCTTCGTAACGTTTTTCTTCGGTACTGTGCGATTTTTTTCACACTTGTAGTTCTACCCTTAGTAATAATCCAAAACGCTTTTATTTTGACTGACTAATATTTGAGATATATGAATAATGAAACTAATAATGAAATATAACGCAACATGCGTTATATTTCATTATTAGTTTCATTAACTCTAATACAGCCATGCAACAGCGACGAAAGTATATTTTGTCTACGTTGTTAACTCCTGTACGAACAAAATTGAGGCGATGAGTTTCTTTCATATACGGAAAGATTGAGTCGATGGCTTTCTGTTCATATCTGGTGGAGTTTTGACCTGAGGAGAAATTTATATTAAAACGAAACATACTATTTAATATAGTATTTCTTATGAGCAGTCTTACACTAGTTAGTTATATTATTCTGATCTGAAGCCAATATTCTCTCATCTTTCCTTCAAGATATTTTAAATTTGCTCCAATTGTGAATAGCATTTCCATTCCTTATTTATGTTCTCCTAGATAAACTCGGCTTCAATACTTTATTTCTCAGAAGTAAGATTCTTCCAATCGTTAAATAGCTATACTTTATTGCGTTTAACCAAATATAAAATACTCATCTAGATTCAAGGCATCGCAAGAAACCTTCTTGCATCAATAGTAGCCAACTTTTTTTCAATAAATAGGTAATAAGTACGTTAATAACGTAAAAATTGTGAAGATGAATTTTGTAAAGATGAGAATTTGATGAGAATGAATTTCCTAAAGGCTTTACGTCTTTTGGAAATTCAATTATTAAGGTAAGGAAGTTCATTATTAATTCTCGTAAAATTCATCTATTTTTATAATTTGTTTGTGCCATTATGTTTCAATATATTTACCTTGGTACGTGGTATTGTAAACAATAATACATTTCTAATTTTCTACTATTTTGTACTCGTATATTACTGTATCAGATTTATAAGTGCATTACTAAATTTAATCTAAAATTGAATTTTATTTCAATCCAATTAAATCATCGTCTATTGTAATAATGTCGTTAAGTAAGTTTAACAAATCCTAGGCCAATTGATAAAAAAAATCTTTCCTTAAAGTCTAATTACCATATAGAAAAGACAAAAGCAATTTTTCTTTTTAAAACATAAAACTACGTCATATGAAACGCACTTCAAAACAAAACTCTACTTTGGTGCAAACATTTTGTAGAAAATATTCACACCTGTATTTTCACCACATCACAAAAGCACAACCACAGTACAAATCAAATATAAGGTAACACAAGATTTTGTAATTACTTGTGAGTTTGAAGTCATCGTAGCACCACTCTTGTTAGTTGTAACAGGTTCTTTATATCGACTTTTATCTGTCCACTCAGCGTTAGCGCTAACCAGCTAGATAAATAGTTCGCCTGCGATCCACTAATTCTGGATTCGTTTATCCCTTTACATGCGTAGTAAATCTGGCCAAGGCTCAACTTGATCTGCAATATATTGTGGTCGAAATGTACTTTCGAAATTGTACATAATAAAAAATAATATGGCTTCGAAATTTTAGTTTAGGTTCCCGAGAATCTTAACACCTTTTTAGAGTTTGGTAGATGCATAATTTTAGTTCAGATTTATTACAATTTCTGTTTTGTAGGCTACTCGGCCAGTTCGGCTGTATCCTTTAATTCCTTTTTGATATAGCGTACCGATTTATTGTTTATCTGTAGACCGTAGAAAGTTTATTTCAATGATAATTTCGTGATATTAGAAAAGAAAGTAAAAGGACAGTAAACCGACCATTTCCCATATAAAATTTTTAATTTTCTTTGAAAGTAATTTTTAAATTTGCTGAAGGAGTTATCTATGAAATATTTAACGTTCAATGACAATGTTAACGTTTTAATCTATTAACTTTTGTGCACTTGATGAAAATTTTACACTTATCGTGAAATTAAATATATTTTTTTCAAGATAACAAATAAAGGTTTATTCCAAGGGTAGCCCCAGTTATTTCACTTATACTTTTAATGAAATGTAAACGTACTTAAATTAATAGTTGAATACACAACTAGAATTATGTGACAATTATTTTAGCGTAAAGAATCTGATTACGGATAAAAAAACTTACGATTGAGTTTGGTTATGAAATATATCTTTGGTTTGGTTAAGTAATCTATGAAAGTTAAAAGATAGATTCTTTTAACTTTCATAGATTACTTAGTTCAAGATTAGAATTTTTTGGTTTATTAGAAGGTTTGGAGTTACTAGAGGAGGAGTAGTTACTATTCTCTTCTAAAGTGATATTTACTATCTATTTAACACGTCCTATTCATAAACTGATGTTTCATTTTGATAACTTAACGATGAGAAGCATATCAATTAATTCTATGTTCAACATGTAGTTTTGCTATGCAACGACAAAATTTTCTATAATTATTTTTTTCTTTAATTTTTACAGAACAAAGAAATTGCTTAAGGCGAATAATTGCAAAAAAATTTTGATAAAATTTTCATGCTTTTTTCTCTAATATTCTTAAAATTAAAAATACTAAGAGCATAATGTGGACGTAACATTTTAACAGCTCAGTTAAGCCAACATAATTTTTCTTTAATTTTTTTGCACTTTGCGATAGATCTAGCTACGTAAAAACTTTAAAAACCGTTTGTTTGACTATCTTATCGCCAACATATAAATAAGTATCTTCTTCTATTTCGGTGAAAACTAGTTTGGCAGAGAAATTTATGTTTATAAGTTATGCGTCAAATTCAAAAGAATCTATATGAAACGGTTTTTAAAAATACGAGTATTGAAAATTTTATTGTATGAACATAAAATATTTTAATATTAGCCTGGTAAACTTTATTCCTTGTTAGTCACAATTATATGGTTAAGGTTTTATAACTGGCTACAATTTGCATAACTTATACATTATTTCATTTTGGCGTTGTCATTTAGGTTTATCAACACCAATATATAGATAATTTCTCAAAATGCAACAGGAACAAATTTTCTTAACCAGTTTAGATATTAATATATTAAGAGTAACAAAATCATGTTCGTTTATAGATTTTGTGGATTAACATTGCTTTCTACAAACAAGAATTAAACTTCAATGCATTTTGACAGCTTTGAAGATATACATGTTATGGGTACCTATGGAATTTATCGAGAATCTTGTTACAGAAACTATGTATTTAATTGTTATTGCAATTATTCGTTTTCATTTTTCAATAAATGTACATATTAGACAGAAGAATAATGGTTAAGTGAAATATACTTCTTGGTATATGGGAGCTCCAGAATAACCAAGATATTTGCTGAAGATTCCACTTCATAATATAACGTCAAACAGTCTCAAAATTACTAACCGCTTCGAGCAAGAAAGGTATATAAATAAGCTGCCTTCATTAGAAAATCTTTACTGTATAATTTTTTGTCATTGTGTTTTAAGTGTTCGTGTTATAAATGTTTTTTAAATAATTTTCTTGTTGCTTTTGATTTCTGTTTCCGTTCTAACTATTCATTTTTTAATTTATCGTAATCAGTTAAAATACATCCAGAGCTGAAAGTAAGCCTCCCTCATAAATTTTCAGAAAGATCGATACGGCATTCCTCAAATATAACCAGATTCAGCGGCCAATACCAGGTCATCTGTTTACTAGTGAGTGGCTGTTACGATCTACATCTTCAAGTATGTGATCGCCATTTTAGAATATTTCTTCTGCAATATATAAATTCATTTTTTATATGTATTTTCATATCACGTTTACACAAAGGCTTTTAATTTTTTGTTAATACATACAGTGCTTATTGTCCGAATTTGAAACGACATACGTTATGATACGAACGAATTTATTAAAGAAAAAGCAATATTGCTCTTAAAATTATTCACTTAACGGTTTCATTGTATTGCATTTCGAATATTGCTAATGATAAACGAAAAACTTAAAGAGAAAATGAATATAAATTGATCTTTTTATTTTCTCTCATTTTAATCTCATTTTATTTTCCTAAATATAATTTAGTCACTTGAACAATGTGTTTTGTCACAGATTATTGTTATCGATGTAACTCCTTAAGTATTAACTATATGGATAAAATGTTCCTATATTTATCTTATTCGTGAAATCACCAATGAAATTGTATTTGTACACTTACATGCATTTTATTAAAAAAAAATCATTCGCATTTCGCCTTCATTCATTTTGTTTTTGTATTTATATTGCCAAAGAATTTGTAGCTCAGGGTAAAATACCAGTACATTACCGGTACATTATGAAATCAATATATGCAAAGAGGAAGACTGATTATGCGCTGTCACGGAAAATGAACATTTATTTCTGGTTCACGGCCTCTACATTGTCCTGTTTTCAAGCAAATTGGACAGTTGATATTGGTGAATTGATGGATATCGGATCGAAGTTACGACAAGGATGATGATGGTATCAGTAATATTTATATGTTCGTGTTATTCGTTTAGGTAACTTTCCTAATAATTTCAATGTTGTTGTTCCGGTAATATATTTAACTAACTCATTCAAGACTGTTTACGAAGTTTGAAATTTATTTTAATGTATGCATGTGTGCGTGAATAGATTTAGTATGTGCGTATATGCGTGCGTGCGTGCGTACGTGCTTGCGTGTGTACCTATGAGTGCTTGCGCGTGCGTATGCGTGTGTGTGCGTGTACGTGTATGCGTGTTCGCATTTACTTGCGTGTGTGTGTATGTGTTTGTGTGCATTTTTTCTGGCGAATAATGTAAATAAGAGTCATGTGTAATATCGACAATTGATGAATTGATTTTGTGATTATCAGTAATAGACAGAAGAACGAAAGAAATAATATTAAGGTTAAAATAATTATGACGAAACAAAAATTCTGATAGAATGATGAAAGTCTGATAATACAATAACAGTGTATCTTAACAAGAGAATGAAATTTTTTCCTTACCGGAAAAATAGGCACAAAAATTGTAACCAATATTTGGATACATGTAACACTGTATGTATATTAAATATTATAATTAAAAATGCAAGGCAAAAAGAATGGCTTCGAAAAAAAAGACAGAAATGATGGAGTCATTTGGAAATATAGACTTTGCTGAGAGATTATGAAAGTTTATACAGATAACAATTAGATTAAAAAACATTTGAAAGGTAATTAAAATAGAATTTGTAAAAGTTAAATATGTTAAAGGGACGAATACCATTTTCAATGTGAAATTTTTGTTAACTCCATAATTATAAGTTTATAGAATATTATAAATTATTGACTAAAATAACAAAAAAAGAAAAATATAGTTTTCCAAGAGAGAAAAACTTATAATTACCAGATTAGAACTAATATTTTTGGAACAACTATCTAATATGTTTCGACATTAAACATTTTAATAGTCACTTTAATAGGAAAATATTCCATTTAGTCCAAAATAGCGTCCGAGTGAACCATAAATTGAATATTGTTTTTTAAAAATTCTGTTTTTGACATATACTCAACTTATGCTATTATCATCTGAGACCGAAGCTCAGCAGATTCACTCACTGTTACCTATATAACTAATTACCTTAAAATAAAGTGCTGAATTTTTTTAGAATATCACCATAATTGGTGATGTAACTGAATGTAACAATAAAAATAGAAATTAATATCTGGCGAGTACCATATGGGATTATGTTAGTTTGCAATAGTTCAGATTGACTAAATCTTATTATGAAAGTGGGCCATTGTGATGGAATAAATGGGGTTCATTCTACTATCGAGTATAACAAGAAGTTTCTTTTTTAATGTTACTCATAAACAGGAATGTGAATTTCAATTGCAACAGAGATGTCTTCTACTAGAATATACTGTACTTTCGTTACTATGTAACAAATAGTTACAACTATACACAACATGACTTGAACTTTTGAACAATTTTCAAACATCCTACAATAGTTACAAAATATTTAAATATAGATATGAATGTTATTTTGCGTGACTAAAGTGGTATTAATAGTCCGTATCTGAATGATAATTGTAGTTTTTTGATTACATTTTTTCGTGGGGAAACCGTAAAATATACAAACCGGAGCAGAATTAATTGTTCTTGTCAAAAAATACCTACATTTGAAATACCAATTGTATACATATTTTTTAACACGAAATAATAAAAAATCTTTAATATCTTGCACGGCATGGTGATAATGTTATAAACATTTTGTGGACTGTATGCTTAATTTAAAAACTATAAATAAGTAGGGAGTTTAAAAGTAGCAATTATTTACAAACATCGGTTTGTTTATTTATTTACGCGCATTGCACTAATATTAACTATTCATAATTAAAAAATCGCATTTTTAACATAGTGTTTATATATCCAAGATAGATTCAGATCGGGTTTCAGACCGTTTAATGCAAATGTTTTTCTTCTATCGTCATGTAATAAATTTTGATAACATGTTCAGTATGTAAATAACCAGGCTGATAAATATCAATACACAAGGCAATATGAAGACTCGTAGTGAATTTGTCTTTCAGGAGTTAGAATTTAAAATGAGGACGGATTTTAAAGATTTAAAAGCGACACGAGAGCTTAATGAAATATTACTACAATAAGAAGGAGAACTACCAGCGTAGCCTGTTGAATAGACAACTTGGTGAACTGATTAATTAGTATGACCAACGTAACTTTGAACATGATCACATTATACTTCGTACAGAGTATCATAGCACACACTAAATGGAACTTCGTCAAATCGCGTCGCTAATAAAGGTATTTACTTACCCATACTAACATTTAATTTCCTTGATGTCTATTAGTGTTTTTTTTATTATAAAATTATCACCAAGACGTAAGTTTGGACTTGGTAGGATCCTCTTTAGATTATAAAGTAATGAAGTAGATACCAATAAAGAAAAATCAGACAAACATGTTGTTAAAATTTATGTACCGCAAGGTTCTATATTAAAACTCTTTTTCTCACATTAACAATTTACTCCACAAAGTAGCACTTACGTCAGGCGTAGTATTGTTTGTGGATAATAATTCCCTTTTAGTTAAAATTTGGCACTAGGTTTAGTACAAAATTGGTTTACAGATAACAACCTTATCATGAACTCTAAGAAATCTATTGTCATTGAATTTGCTCGATCGAACGTAAGACAAATTGAAAAAAATTTGTTCCCCGATGTTCGTGAACTAGATCTCGTAAATGAGTGGATTATTCTAGGGATTACTATAGACTCAAAATTATAATGAATTTAAAAATATGTAGATATTTTTAAATTATATAGTAAATTCGATTACTAATTATTGATCAAGAAAAATTTTGCTCCGGTTTGTGCATTTTACGGTTTCACCACGAAAAAAATGTTATCAAAATACTACAATTGTCATTCAGATACGGACTATTAATACCACTTTGGTCACGCAAAATAAAATTATTATCTATATTTAATTATCGTATAACTATGCTAGGATTTTTTTAAATTGTTCAAAAGTAGACTTCAAATTTTGTTATTTACAGCTACTCGTTATATGTACAGTATAATCTTTTAGAAGATATCTATGTTTCAATTAAAATTCATATTCCTCTTTATGCATAAATTTAAAGCAAACATCACCAGTAATTGATACAGAAATACTCGACATCATTCACTGCGATATCACCCTTCCTTTTACTAGATTTGAAGACCCATCCTTTAGTCAACTGCAATCAACTTCAACCAACTCCATGTAATTATTCAAGAATTCAAATTTAGAATACAGTGAAATATTGGGGCTTTAAGCATCATCTGATGTAATTTTGTGGAGTAAAAAAAACTTCTCGTTATACTCAATAATAGAATGAACCCCATTTATTCCATTACATTGGGCCACTTTCACAATATGATTTAGTCAATCTGAACTATTGCAAACTAGCATAATCCCATATGGCACTCGCCAGAAATTAATTTTTATTTTTATTGCTACATTCATCACCAATTATGGTGATATATATATTTTTTTTTAGATCTTTTCTTTATGACACATCTGTACATGGAGCCTTTTTGTCTCAAGCTAGAAATAAACATAAGAATCCGTAAATAAAAATTCGCACTAAAAAATAACAACTAGTTAAAATGTAAGTTTTCCTATACAAAATAATTGTTAGATATAACAATTATAAAGAATAGTTATATGGTCAAGGTAGTCACGGGCTAGGTAGTCGCGCTATATGGTTTACGATCCGTGGTTTGGCGCAAAAGAATTCACCACAGGTCCCGACATTCACGAGTGGTCGCGCATTTTTGAAAATGAAATGCCGACACATCGCATTATGTAGCAATATGGCTATATAATGGGATATGTTCAGGTTTTAAAAAGCTCTTTTTTTCAGTACCATGCACTTCATTCTTTTCTATGAATTTGTTTCTCACATTCATATTATAATTTTTTTTTGTTGATACATCTATCAGTTAAAAAATAAATCTACGTCGCATTGATCCTTCTTCTATTTGAGTTGACGTTGAATTATTTCCTTCGGAAAATACACTTTTGGGAGTATTTCTAAAAAAAAGTCAAAAAGATTTTTTTCACATATCTCAACATCTAGAGTATCATCAAACAGGTCTTGTTCGACACTATCGACGATAAAATAATGGGAGTACGTATTTGGCAATTGTCTCATACGCGAATATGTGTATGAAATAGTAAACTTAAAAATTGTCATTTTTTCAGTAATGTGTTTGCAGCCTCTATAAATTGTTCAGTTATTTTTAATAATTCAAATTATTTACAATGATAGTCTATAAAATATAATTAGTAAGAAAACGGTCACCTCTAAGTAATACCAGCTTAAGGGTAGTAATTACCAAATTATGACGTATAGTTGAGTCTGTAAAAAGCTTTACATGAACTCCACAGGAGTGATATTAATAAATATAAACATAATAACTATAAAATGAATATTTCACATAATCCTGTGCAATATTTTATACATCTACCAAAAATTTAGTTGCTACATTTTTATTGAATTTATAATGAATTTTATTATATATCACGTGTATGCACTTAAAATTCATTTATTTTTTACGTTGGTTGTAATATTCAAGTTTTGAACAATTTTATGCTATAATAATTACATTGATCAAAGTCAACATATTCTATACGTAATGTTTTAATAATTTTTGATAAATTCACAACATCGTATTACGATAGAAAATTTGAGATACGTCAGCAAATTTATTTTTTTTATGAAGTGCAAAAATGGAAATACCACTCTGTCACATCTATATTACCATTACAAATGAATAATATTAAAGGATTATGAATTGTACGAAACTAATTATGGAAACAAAATAACTAATAATAGTTTGGAACGTTAAAACTGAATAGAAATAATGGTGACGTTTAGTAGGAATTCTAAATGTCCTTGTAAATAAAAACAAGAGTAATATATACAAGTACGATAATAACAGTAGATAGCTAAATAATTCGTGGTTGGTTGAATTATTAAAAAAATATTATTTCTTAATCCTTTTGCAACAGAGAAAACTTGACTTTCATCAAACATACAAATCGTAAATATTATATTCTTTTCTAAATTAAGTCTAAGAAAGATTTAATTTGATGTTCATCTAAATACTATCTTATCTTTTTTCTATTTCGTATCAAAATCAGCAAAATAAAACACTGATAAAATCATTACGACATCCATGCATCCATCGTCTAAAATTGTCGTAAGATAAGTTTTAGAAGTTTCTTTATCTATTTGACCGTACTTCTGCTAAAAGAATTAAGAAGTCCTTGATAAACTTGATTAAACGATTTTCATATATATAAGTCAATAAAAATAATAAAATTTGGCTAAAATTTAAACAATTTTATTGTATTTAAATTTTAGCCACATTTTAGTATTAGCAAATTTAAGATAAAATCGACAATTTACTACGGAAAAAAGGAAAAATGTTAAAATTGGATCTAATGAAAGGAACTATTCTTAAATGAAACTCGAAAGGTCTCTTTTTGGTCTCTATACTTTTATGTCTATAATCACTCTAATGAATTATACGTCATCAGTGAGTGAATTTGCTGAGCTTTGATTTCAGATGATAATAGCATAAGTTGAGTTCATCTTGAAAACAGAATTTTTAAAAACCAATTTTCAATTTATGGTTCACTGAACGCTTTGTCGGACTTTATGGAATGTTTTCATATTAAACTGAATAATAACATTCTTAATTTCGAAACATATTAGATAGGTGTTCCAAAAATATTAGTTCTAATCTAGTAATTTTAAGTTTTTCTCTCTTGAGAAACAATATTGTTCTTTTTTTTATTATTTTGGTCAATACTTTGTAATACTCTTTAAACTTATAATTATAAAGTTTACAAAAATTTTAAATTGAAAATGGTATTCGTCTTTTTAACACATTTGACTTTTACAAATATTATTATTATTATTTTTCAATATTATTTAATCTAATTGTTATCTGTATAAACTTTCATTATCTTTCAGCAAAGTCTAAATTTCCAAATCACTACTAGTACTAATTTTTTTTTCGAAACCATTCTTTTTGCTTTGCAATTTCTATTAAAACATTTAATTTGCATACAGTATTATATGTATCCAAATACTGATTACAATTGATGTGCCTATTTTTACGGTAAGGAAGAAATTTCATTGTCCTATTAAGTTCCACTATAATTCTGTTATCAAGCTTATTCAATTTTGTTTTGTCATTATTACTTTATTCTTAATATTATTTCTTTCGTTCTTCTGTCTCTTACGGATAATCACAAAATTAATTCACGTTATCAACGTGAACATCGTCATATACATGACTCTTAAAATTACATTATCTGCCAGAGAAAAATGCACAAAAACACATACACACACACGCAAGTAAACACGCACACGCATACACGTATATGCACACACACATTGGCGTGCACACATAGGCACACGTGCAAGCACGTACGCACGCACGCACGCATATACGCACGCACTAAATCTATTCAGGCATGGACACAAAAAAATAAGTTTCAAACTTCATTAGCAGCCTTGAATATATTACCGGCTAAATATATTACCGGAACTACAACATTGAAATTATTAAGAAATTTACCTAAACGAATAACACGAACGTATAAATATTATTGATACCATCATCATCCTTGTCGTAACTTCGATCCGATATCCATCAATTCACCAATATCAACTGTCCAATTTGCTTAAAAACAGGACAATGTAGAGGCCGTGAACCAGAAATAAATGTTCATTTTCCGTGACAGCGCATAATCAGTCTTCCTCTTTACAGATATGATTTCATAATGTACTGGTAATGTACTGATATTTTACCCTAAGCTACAAATGCTTCGGCGATATTTTATTAACAAGCAAAATGAAAGACTAAATTATATTTAGAACAATAAAATGAAATCGAAATTGTAGAAAATAAAAAGATCTATATATATATATATATATATATATATATATATATATATATACATATATATATCTTTATATTCCTTTTCTCTATTAGTGTTTCGGATATCATTAGCAATATTCCAAATGCAATATAATGAAACCGTATAGTGAGTCATTCTAAGAGTAATATTGCTTTTTCTTTAATGAATTCGTTCGTATTATAACGTATGTCGTTTCAAATTCGTACACTGTATGTATTAACAAAAAATTAAAAGTGTTATATAAACATGGTACGAAAATTCATAGAAAAAAATAAATTTATATTTTATCACTGAACAGGTGACCGCTGCAGAAGAAAGACTCTAAAATGGCGAACACGTACCTGAAGATCTAGATCGTGACAGCCACTCGTTAGTGAACAGATGATATGGCCGCGGAATCTTGTTAGATTTGAAGAATGCGGTATCGATCTTTGTAGAAATTTATAACGGAGGCTTACTTTCAGCTGTGGATGTCTTTTAACTGATTATGATTAATTAAAAAAAGAATATTTGGAACGGAAGCAGAAGTCAGAAATAAGAAGGAAATCAAATAAAAAACATTTATAATACGAACAGTTAAATCACAATGAAAAAAAAATGCAGTAAACATTTTCTAATGAAGGCAACTTATTTATTTACCTTTCTCGCTCGAAGCAGATAGTAAGTTTGAGAATGTTTGACGTTATATTGTGACCTGCAGATATCTTGGTTATTCTGGAACTCTCATTTACTAAGAAGCATCTTTCACTTAATCATTATTATTATGTCTAATATGTGCATTTATTGAAAAAGGAAAACGAATAATTGCAATAACAATTAAATACATAGTTTCTGTAACAAAATTCTCGATAAATTGCATAGGTGTATGTATAACATATATATCTTGAAAGCTGTAAAAATGCATTGAAGTTTAATTTTTGTTTGTAGAAATCAATGTTAATCCGCGAAATCATATAGACGAACATGATTTTGTTATTCTGAATATATTATAGCTAAACTGAGTGAGAAAATTGGTTTATGTTTCATTTTGAATAATTATCTATATATTCGTGTTGATAAACCTAAATAATCATGCCAAAATGAATTAATGTATAAGTTATGAAAATTATAGCTAGTTATTTTCTATTAAATCTTAACCAATAGATTATGAATAATGGGGAATAAAGTTTACGAGGCTAATATTAAAATATTTTATGTTCAAACAATAATATTTTCAATACTCGTATTTCTAAAAACCTTTCATATAGATTCTTTTGATTTCGACGCATTACTTATAAATCAAAACTTCTCTTTCAAAATCGTTTTCACCGTGGTTTGAGATGATATTTATTTATATGTTAGTGATTAGAGAGTCAAAAAAACGGTTCTTCTAATTTTTTACGTAGCTAGATCTCCCGCAAAGTGCAGAAAAAATAAAATAAAAATTATATTGGCTTAACTGAGCTGTTAAAATTTTATGTCCACATTATTCTCTTATTATTTTTAATTTCGAAAATAGTAAAAAAAAGGCACAAAATTAAATGAATATTTTTTTTGTATTTATTCGCCTAAAGCAATTTCTCTGTTCTGTAAAAGTTTAAGAAAAGAAGAATTATAGAAAATAATTTCTTTGCATAGCAAAACTACATGTTGAAAATAAAATTAATTGATATGCTTCTCATCGTTTAATTATCAAAATGAGACATCAATTTAACAATAGGACGTGTGAAACTTAAGAAGGTACTAGTAATTATCACTTTTGGTAGAGTAGAGAAACTATAGAAATACTCCAAAACCTTCTAATATAATAAAAAAATTCTGATCTTACACTAAATAATCTATAAAACTTAAAAGGTATATTTCTCAACCAAACTTAGCCAAATCAAAGATATATTTCTTAACCAAGCTCAACAGTAAGTTTTTTTATCCGTAATCAGATTCTTTATTTATTTGTCCTCAAAATATCATCACATAAATATGCTATATCAAAATATTTTTAAAGTTTCTCAATTAAACTAATCCTCCGAACAGCTGTAACAGATTAACGTATAAAAACGGACTCAGATGAACATAAATTTGAACTATTGTATCCTAAGCTATGAAACAAAAAAAAACAGTTTGATTACAATAACTTTGGCGTCATTTCACGTATTTATTGTTATTGATAAGGTTTTTAAACACAACCTTGCTAATTTACCCGTATATATTATAATTGTAGTTCACTATATAATCATATTTATATGAATATATTTATTAAGGTATACGCAAGTTTAACAATCAGTTCTCTCATGGTTACTAATGTTTTCCTGTGTATATTGAATTGTGATTAAAACAGAGAAGAAATTATTTGCCATCAAGTTACTAAAATTGTTTTTTTCAAAAGCGTTGTGGTTTCATACCGGTCGACAAATATATAACTTTTACGTAATTATGGTAATATAGAGTATTTCTAGTATTGATTAATTTCTTTGCAACATCGATTTTCTCAAGAATCGTTACCAATATTTCTGATTTTAGAGAGAGACTCCTGATTTTTATAATAAAGATATAATTATCGATATTTTAAATTATTCTGATATAAACCGTATTATAAACATTCCTATTTTTTACATAGAATTTGAAAATTTTTAACCGTCTCTTATTCTTGGAAATTATTTTGAAAATAAAAATTAAATTGTTGTTACGTAACATTTTCAATCGTGTAACTACATCCTAAAACTGCATAGGTATGTTTTTTTAAAAGCAAGTACGCTAATAATTTGTGCCTTCTCGTATATACCACGCATTAAGGTGACGATATCTCCATTGTAACCTTCGGTATACTGGCAACACTACAATTCCGGCTAAAGCACCAAGCGAAATAGCGAATTTATTGAGGCATTTGAGACTGTCGGTGAGGAATTTGGATTCTCTATAAACCGAACCTACACAAAAGGAACGTTTGTGAATAGAGTAGAAATATTTAGTCAAAAGTGTACCATGACAGATATCAAAATGGAATTTGATTATCTGGCATTCCTAACAACCACAAAGGGCAAATAGAAACAGTTATTTTGTAGCCACATCCCAATGGCAAATAAGGTTATGCCGCAATTAGAAAAAGTATGGTGAAACAAAAATTCATAGTCAACATAGCACAAACTGTAGTACTCTCCGTATTTTGTATGGTTCTAGGACCTAGAAAATAAAAGCCGCAGAAAAAAAATGCGCGTTGTGCGTGTGTGTGCGTGTGAGTGAGCACACGTGCATTTGTATGCATGCATGTACGTGCGTGTGCATGCGTGTGCGAGTGTGGGTGTACGCGCGAGTGCGCATGTCGTCGTGGGTGTCGTTTTGTTCATGAAATTGTTTGGTACTCAAAATGTCAGATCATATTTACAAATGCTTTTTTCTGATTTTATGAACTACTTTCTTAAGATATTTGTTATGCCCGTGCATTATTAAAAAATATTTTCATAAAATTCTTTTAAATATTTTAAATTTAGCGGTCGCAACATATAAGAATTATGGAATAAGGTAATTATCCACACTGCAGTAGTGTGGATAATTACCTTATTCCATATACCACACACATTTATGTTACGGAATCCAAAGTGGATGCTGGAAGTCCTGTGGATATACTATTAAATAAAAATTAATTGACAAAGAGGGAAAAGATTAGAGGACGAAGATAACGGTTTCATGGTATTTACAGTACTCACTTTATTATTGTGTCAATGCGTCAATTAGAAGGAATGAAAACATTTTATCATTCTTAGAGAATAAAGAAGGTTACAATATGGTTTCCTATTCTTCAAACTATTGTTTGGTTGCTGCTAGCCCATAAAAATAATATGGTCAAACCGGAATAAAATGATCGTAATTTTTGAACTTGATTGCACTAAAATAGAAATTACACTTGTTTCTACATTAAATTGAAAATTATACAGAAAAAGACCCAAATTTTGTATCAATAGTGGTGCATTCAGTACATTTTGGCATTGTCTTTTCAGTAATATTATGTTTACAGTGTTGTTTTAGTCGATCGCTGTTTCATTTGTACTTTGCATTTTCTCATTTATTTTGTTTCATTTAGCATTCTTTATCCATACATAATTTTTCTACTTTTCACCAATTTTCTGATCACTTCATATTTATTTGCTATGCCGTTGGATAATTTAATAAGTAGGACTACGAAAATAAAGCACAATCATAATTTAGATTTAAGTTTTCACATGTGACTTAGTCTTTCTTTTTAGTATAACCCAAATCAATTATAAAAATATGAAGCGATGACTCTAATCAATGTTAATGGAAATATATTGCCAAACTCGTGTGAATACGAAAAAACAGAAACATTTCGAAAAATCACTTTTTCTTCATTCATCTTTAGATTTGTTACCTCTTGATATATTCTTTCATTTTTATTGCTACTTACATAATAAGGTCATTGGACCATTTTGGACAAGTGTTCACAACAAATATATTCTTTCTATAACGACAATCTTAACAGAGCGGTATTTGTCATGACTTAGGTCACGTTGTTACTATTAAGGGCTGATATATCATGCCTCGTGATGTCTCGCCCTCACTTTTTGCTAGTCTTCAGTCTGATATACTCGAGCAAGGGACCGTCCAGAGTAGATCATATCTGGTCTGTGTATTATGTGGGCGACCGTCTGTCCGCTTTGTACCCTCCAGATTGCCCCGCACGACAAGGCGCGCTATGGAAAATTAGTTTTGATGTCAGTCACGTTAAACAAATTGAGAATTCAAGATTTCGCGTGGCATGAGCAGAGGCATGCAGAAATTATGGAAAAATTGGCATAAAAACACAATCAATACAAGCTTCAAGCATCTGCTTGCAAAATTTCATCCATTTATGTCTGAAGAAATATATACTGCAATCATGTGATTAATAGGGACAGACAATCAAAAAGACGGATATTACAAAATATTGATTACAAGCGTTGTAATTTGATATTTTTAAGTAGTTGGGCTTTACAATTTATTACTCAAATAAAGCGGAAAATGTAAAATTAACCCTTCAAAAACATATATTTTATTAATAGATAAATATTATTTGAAATAACTTTGATAAGCATTTCTAAAAAAGGTATATACACAAATTAAAATCTAATAAGATAATATGTAAGGTTACGCGTCCAAAATTCATAAAAATTAACTGGAAAAGGGTGTAAAAACCGTTTCATGATAATTACACATTAATAAGATGTCATTCGATGGAAAGGGCCATATAAAATCTGTCACTGTTACTACAATTTTCGTTTTTTATTGGTGTCATTAAATTTATTAGTTTCAAATTGATAACTTCGTATTTCCCATTCTTTTCATGGTTGTAAGAGTTGTTAACCATACTATAAGCAGATGCATTGCTTACTTAGATTTAAATCTTCCTACATTTTTCGAAAAGGTTGACGGGAATATGACATTTAAACATTTTAGAGGTACATTATTATAATTAAATTGAGGATTTGAAATGTTTTATTTTTTCACTTAAACTGTAAACCTATTTTGTAAAATAATTATAGACAATATATAAATTAACATACCAAATATTACATTAAAATTCTATTTTAATTTAAAATGTAAGCCTATCTTGTAAAATATTCTTAGATCCTGCGAAGTAAAATAAATGTCCTTTGGTTTATTTGATGACTACACATTTCAAGAAAAAACAGTCTATAAAAGCAAAGAAGGGACCATGGAAATTGGCGAATTATGCAACGAAATTAAAAAATAATATTTGCAAAATTTGTAAACAGGATAACACGAAAAATTGTAGAGCGTTCACATATTGAATTACAATGGTCCGGGGAAGGCAAAAAGATACAATATATATATATATATATTACAGCCTAATGTATTAAATATTAAAAATATTGCTCTCATAATATAATGCCACTTCGTTTGTCATACCAAATGCACGCAGGCAAATATTGTGTACATACCCTCGGTACCTCTTCGCGTCTAACTAAATTAAGCGAACGTTATACATTACTCAACACCAAACCTGTTTGATGCGAAAAAGCTTTCCCTTTCGCGTACTTCGCCCTTATTTTGCTGAGTTTATAGATCCACATAATTAGCATAATATAAAGCCACTTTCGTGCACTTCTGTAAAATGGTGATGTTACGGTGCGAGAGGAACACAACAGCGAAACTTAACCTACGAGTTGCCCAGAGTTACAGTTGACTGAGTTTTTTATCAAATTATGTCCATATATATCTTATTAAATTAATATTGCACTAATCATTTCAACACATTTACCTTTTTGCGTTATCATTTTGCTCATTTATCTCCAAAGGGCAAAATTAAAATATTAAATTTGTTAATTACCTCTATAAGTTTTAACATACTTAATCCTATAAATTCATTAATTAGACCGCGCTTCTTATCATTTGCTATTTTATTTTAAATACATTTGAAATTATAATTAAACTAACAATCTGCTCGTATTTGTCCAGGAAATGTAAACAAAATTACACCTTTTTGAAATCGCTTTTGCTTTTTAACAGTTGTAATTATTATGTAAATTTTATTCTATGCGAATTTGTTATTGATTTTGTGCTATTTTAATGAAACTTTAATTTAAAAATGACACTCAAAGTGTACTTTGTGACTTATATTTCCTTTACATTAGTCGTAGTTGCTTATTTCCCATATTATCTGAAAAGTAATTTACACTATACATCCATCTGAATACTATAATGTGGTTAGTAATAACAAAAAAAGAAAACATTCTTCTTTAAGAAACTACTAAAATAGAACGAAATTAATTTGACACAAAAATTCAATCATTATATTCCTTGGATTTTCCTTTAAATTTTTCGCATACATTTTGACAACAAAAATTTAATTTTGGTCAAAAAAAAATTTCATTTAAAAACGTAATATCTCGTATTCAAATAAATTTTTAAATTACATTAGAACAAGAAACTGTGTTGAATCAGGTTTAGCGAGTTCGCTGTGAAAAGGCTAATTAATTGTAACTAACAATGTTGAACGGTATAGTGTTGCCGAAAGGGATAGAACTATGGCAGAAAAAAATCATTTAAATGTTATATTGCTAAAAATCATTTAAAAAAAATCATTTAAATGTTATATAAACTCAAATTACAATCGAAGAGAACAAAAGCATAGTGAAGAGATAATCTTTTTATTTCCTTTGTTAATATTTTAAAGTGCACAGAAATAACGTGTGAATGGAATTTTCACATTAATGTAGTATCATAATATAGGATCATAAAATTATTTAAACAACAAAGTATTTACTAATAATTAATAATGCTATTGCCGTTTGAACTGGAGGAGAAATATAAAATATTTTATTTAATTTTTATTTGCGATGAATAAATAGTTTTTACATATTTGGGATCCTGTAAAAATATTAGTTTTACATGTTTACCTACGAAAGCAGTCTTTTTAATAAAACATATACTTTTACGACATTATCATACTATCAATTAAAACACTTCGTCGTTACTATTCAAACCGATTATATGGAGAGCCTAGTCTCTCAACTTTTCTCAAAACTTGGCAACTTTTTCCGATTGAAATTTCAGATAATATTACACTGATAGATCATTTTCTTAAAAATGAAAATATATACGGAATACTCGAATTTTATTTCTAGGTGATTTTATTAAATCTCATTGATCACAAGGTCACTAATGACTTCATAAAATCACCTTGCAAATATACACACAAACACCCACATATCATATATATATATATATATGTGGGTGTTTGTGTGTATACTTGCTATACTTTTATATATATATATATATATATATATATATATATATATATATATATATACATATATACATAAATAAATGGAAGTGTATGGATGAATATAAATGTGTGTTTGCTATGGAAGGCACATTTCTTGTTAAATATGACGATCTTAAAATAGCTTTCACCAATCTGTGTTCAAAATGTGAAACCGTTTTCAAAAAAAATCAATAAAGTAGTATCATTAAAAAGGCTTTTAAAATTCGACAACCTTGGTTCACTGTACTGGAAAAAATGAAAACACTCTAAGCTGTACTTCAATCTATAAATCAATGGTTTTTTCCACCCTCTGCGTCAATTCATTTCATTTCATATTTTTTTCAGATATTTTATTTATATGTCAGTCTTACATAACACGCAATTTAATGGCATATAGGAAGTAACTAATTACTACTAGATATTTCATACCTGTTTGGTGCAATACGCTGTAATTTTACTAATTGAAATGTTGATTTATATTTTAAATATTCCTAATATAATAAATGGAAAAAAATCACAAAATCAACCGATCAAACTTCACGTGAACTTCTAGTGTGATGAAAAAAAATAGGATTATTAATGAACAATTATTGTATTTTACTTCAAAGCCCTAATGCAATTAAATACCATAATGAAGAAATTATTATATTTTCGTATTGGATTGAAATTAAGTAAGTCTATTCTGAGCCATAGATTCCTGCTTAAATCTAGGAAATCTATCTAATTATGCTATAAAAACAATTTTTTTTAATATATCCATCTGATATTAACCAATAATTAAAATTTGTTTGAATGATATTTAACAAACACATTTAACATAATTTTTCCCTTGGTTATAACTGTAAATATTAGGGATAATTTACATTAAAACCACTCATAAATTAAATTAAATTGTACTATTGCGATTAGAATATTTAAAAATTTACAATGCGGTAATTTTAAAAATTTTATTTAAATACATCTTTTGGAATCTTATTATTATCTGCCCGCCATTTGACCCTTTCAAATCAGAAAGTCTCTTTTTAAAAAATAATTTGAAATTTATTAATTCATCCCAAAAGGCAAAAGGAAATTAAATTTTCTATTAGGATTAAAAAGGATTTAATTGTAATGAGTATTGGATGATTTTGTCGCAACGCCGGTAAAATACAGATTCCTCTTAACTTCTCTTAATATAAAAGTAATTATTGTAATTTCAGGTAACGTTCGCAAAACCGGACATGCTTAACCATTTACTTATCTATAAATATTTTTATCAGAAATTTACTTGAAGCACATATAAACAAATATTATCATTTTTGGTTCAAAAATTATTTGCAACTCTGCCCATTAGTACGTTGATTATGTGCAAATTACATAATAAATTCGATAAGCATAAATCGTATCCTGGAGGATCCTTTTTCATTTTAGACTTAATATGACTTATTACGAGCACACGTAATATATACTAAGTTTAAAGTTACGTAGTCTGCAGAAGTAAATGCATTAATTTAATATCTACAATATATATATATATATATATATATATATATATATATACATATATATATATATATATATATATATATATATATATCTACGGCAGGCCGTAGACTCCGGGAAGCAATACAGGGCCGTTCGTTGAGCGGGACTGAAAGGATGGTAGTAATCACGTATTTAAATATCGAGTCAATTGATGGGTAGTCGCGCCCCTGGTACAAAAACTACGCATTGTGAACGGTTATGGACACTGAATTTTCACGAAGCTTAAAACTAATATTGTAAAACAAACAAATAACTAAATTTAAATTAGTTATATTTCTAAAGGCCAAATTAATGTACGTTTTCTTTGAAATGAACTGAATGGAAATGCAATGTATTTCTATAACATTACTAGCACATGTCATTTCACTAGGTTGGGATTTGAATTAGAACATTTTCATACCCACTGCGTAGTATTTATTAGATTTTATTTTCAGGCTGTATTAAAAGCTTATATTTTTTTTGTAAATTTACGAATGAAATCGAACGTAACCAAATGCCTTTACGTCATTTCAAGTTATATGTATAGCTTTTATAAAGTTTGAGGCATATTGGAATATTTCTCAATATTTCTCCATAAATATTTCTCCATGTAGAAAGTTTGCGTAAAGTTACGTATTGCTTGCCCGGTTACACAATTTAGCTTATATAACAAGGAAAGTTATATCTCATACGCAGTACATTTAAAAAGCAAATTTAATCAACCGTTAGTGGGCTCCCGTATGTCGTAATATCGCACTGAACTTTTTCCCATAATATTTTGTTATATATATATATAACAAAAAAGCAATTTATAACAAAAAAGTGTCAGTTTTCATATATTTTCTATTCGTTTAGGATTTTTAAAAAATATGTTGAAAACAGAGATATCTGAAAGAAAGATAGGCAATTCTTTTACCCTAAATTTACAGTATTATGAAAATAATATTTTGCTATCGTGTATATGTCTTTAAATTTTTATTATTATTTAAATTTTCAGGTTTTTTTTTAATTTTCGGGAATGATATCAATAATTGTAATGTGATATTCTGCTATTTGAAAACCAAGCAGTAGACAAGCTGTCTTTTAGTTTAAGCTGTCTTTTAGCTTTCACTCAAAATCCAAGAAACATTTAAAATAGGTTCATATTTTATTTAATGATCGATTGTAAATTGAAATACGTGCATGTTGCGATAAAAAATATTACCATTCAGCCCATCAATATTTCCTTAACCATAAATTGTGATTTTGGAACAAAATTATTTTCACTATTATCAAATTGAAAATAAATTTGCTATAAGTTTATGATTGATATTTTGTTATATTAAAACATTTTTTGGGTTTAATTTTAAACGTTTATTAAGAGTAATTAAAGAAATAAGAAGATTTCGACACATTTACCTGTCATTAACATATTTTAAATTAAACAATAATATGTGAATAAAGTAAAATATATTTTAAACATTATCGATCGTCTATCTACCTAAAATTAATCTTTTAACGCTGTAATTATATTATAGTTCTGTTCTATTTCAAATGCTTATAGGGTTATATTTCGATTTTATAATTTTATTCAAGAAACAAAGGAAGTAAATGCACGGTAAATTAATAAATTAGTCCATAATTTATCTTTATATAATAAAGTTTTCAATACTCATTCGTCATCATTTAGTTAAAAATATTATTCATTTCACATTTCATCATTAAAATTGCGGGAATAATTATTCTGTATTTTTGTTCTTGCAATAATTTATTTTTGAATTTTCTGTAAAATTAATAATTTTTAATTCCAACTTTGACAGTTTCTTTTTCTTCCAAACATGTTAATTATAACAAAATTTTATGTTAAGAAATGTTGTCCGTGACTACAATTTATTAAACGTGTAAAGTATTTTTTTAAAATAATTACGAAAAAATGTATATTAACGTTTTATTCCAGTTAAATATTAAAAGCAATTTTTATCTTCTGAATACCGCTAATCCATAATGTCCTGGCAACAGTGTATAAATAAAGGTAGCCTTTGGTTCTCATTCAAATAAAATATTTTTTAATTGAATTAATTTAATTTAATTATTCCAAATAAAATACTGATAAATTTTAGGGTTATAATAGACCACTTTAAGAATATTTTCCTCATTGACGTTGAAACCTTTCAGAATATAATAAATTATTAATAAAAAAATATTACTATATTTTTTAGTCAAAATTTTAGTAGCCTTAGATAATTATATTTAAATAACAATTACATAAATTTTATCTCATAAAATCAACTTTTAATAAGTTGGCAATGAAAGCGTTAACATTTAAATGAAACGTTAAACAATGATCTTAGTAAAAGAAAGTAATTACTTTTATCAATTTTCACATCTTGACAATATTTTAAATACTCGCTTTTATATTTCAAACACGTAACATTTTTCGCTTTTTAAATCAACATGGAATTTTGGCAAGGAAAACAACACTTGTCTTGAATAAAGTAAAGTGTCGAGTTCAGAATTCATAAAGGTGTCCCTTTCGCCCCAACCATTATTACAAATTCCAAACTCTAAAGCTTCTTGTGAACAAATTCCTCACATTACGTTCGGGCACATTAACGTGGGGGATTTTATTTCAAGAGTTAATATCAAAGCGAGGCCGCAGTCTTAAAGCACGAGACGCTCGAGGAATTTATGCATATTCACGTTTGACACAAATTCTTGTGTGACACCCCGGAAGACTGAAGCAAATTTCAGAGACGCGAGTTGTTTTTGCCAAGGCTTCAAAATGAAGTAAAATCTTCGTAGCAAATACAAAGTAAATATAAATAAACGTAAGAATCTCTCTGAAATATTTTTACAGGTAAATCAAACTATTTAGAATGATTTGTTTAAACTATTCGAATTAATAACTATAAAAGTTTAGAGACTGTTCTTTTGTGTTGTCTGTAAATTATATTATAATAAATTCATTCATATTTATTGGTTTACCTAATTTTTTAAATTTTTTAAATTTTTTCACAATTGTTTCGTAAATTATATGTGATATAATATGTTCTTGTATTCGAAATTGCTAAAACTTAACAAAATTAACAGCTCGAGATTAACAGGTTGAGAAAAATCTACTGTAAGAGAAAAAAACTATTGAATAAAATATAAAGACGTAAAAATTTAGAAATATGACGTTTTATTGCTTGCGTTGTGGAATTAAATCAAATTGGAAACAATATTTTCTGTAATCATCTAAATATTACTAAACAATTTTAAGATAATTTTTTATAGCCGAATGTACTTTCGATTTTTACTAAATTCATTTGAATATATTAAATTTAAAGTGAACTTCAGCCATTGAGTGTATATTCAATGATTGATCTATGTAAAAAGCAGGAGCTCTATATATAATCTGCAAAATGATATACATCAATGTTTAAAAGTTTAAAATTATTTTAACTTATTTGAAACTATAAGACAAATGAAATTTTTCAATAACTCATAATAAAAATTTTAAAAAATATGCCATTGTGTAACATACCAACAAAAATTAATGCCTATTAGTGCCATAAAAAAATATGGAATGACATCAGTTTATTTCATATTTGCGTATTTTATAAGGTCAAGTAATGGAATCAGTCGAAAAGCTTTAAAAGCTACAAATCGACTTACTCCTAAAATGGGTTAAATTAGGAAAAATCTCTTTATGAACTTGAATTTTACTTCGTCTGAGTAAAATAAAGTGGGTAATTTTTTTTATTGGAGTGAATGGGAGACTGCATCTCTAATGACGCATAGGCTAAAAATAGTTAATATTTTAGTAAATATGTTGAAAACTACCGCTTGTTTTGATCAAATTCAAAATCAAAACGTAGGAAAATTAATGCGTTATTGCTGTACCAACAGACGTCGAAACTTTCTTTAGTTAAAAATACCGGCACGTTTAACAATAAAATGGAAATGATACCGCTAACCAACTTCTTTAATACCTTTGGTTTGTTTCAATATATGAAACCTTAAAATATACTGCAATATTTTAAATTATTAGGCAACAATAAATCATGTTTATTGTAGTTACAATGTGCAAGGAATACATGATAATTTTTTTTGTGTTTTTTTTAAATTATAATTAAATACTGAGAAACATTTCGAGGTAATTTTCAGGGAAATGCATCAAGAATGTTACTGAAAATAAAGAAAACACTTAGGCATTAATTATTTAAAAAGTAATGACATTTACTAATAAACAAAACGTCTTTTTTTATATATATACAGCTCGATGCTTTTTCACAATTTTCTTTAAATACTTTTAATAGGACACATGTATATGTATATATATATATATATATATATATATATATATATATATATATACATATATAAGCGGAAGGTATTACTTAAAATATTTTTGAAAATGTATTAAATCCTTACGAATATTATTACAACAAACACATGTTACAACGAATTATATACTTTAACATCCATATGAGACAAACATGGGGCATGTTTAAAAAAATATATAAGATGTAGGATAAGTATCCTGTAATCCTCTACTCAGCCTTAAGCAAACCTGCCTATTTTCAAGATTCCTAGTTCAATAGCTTTAGAGATAAGGTAGCAAAGTTTTGTGTTTTGGCATGTGTTTTGAATATCTTTAAATATAATATTTAGTATTTTAAAAAATATTTCTCTTTTTGTCGTAGAAAATATTTTGAAATAATACTCCATTTGATATATAAAATGAAGGAAAAAATTTAGGAGTTTTATTTACTTCCTAATTAATTGTTATATGAAAATTTAAAAAAGTTAATGACGTAAAATATGTAGGTTAATAAGATGTTTAACATGCTAATTTTCAAGTTTTTGCTAGTTCCTAAGAAAACAAAGCTCTGAAATTAAAAATGTAAATGTATTTCCCACTACAACGTGTCTTACACACAACAACTGTTATAACGTCTGGAACCATTGCTAAAGTTTTTCTTCAGACTTTGCGTAGAGTTGTAAAAAGCTACATTTTTTTCTTAATTTTAAGTAGAGAGTTTCGGACTTAAGTGAAGGAATGTATATATTTGCATGTATCTCAGTATACCCATGAATGTATAAAACCTAAAGTTATATAAGCCAGAAACACTTTTGAGACCCATTCGCTCTTTCAAATGACACCCTGCACCATATATGTAATTGAAAGAATTTTTTTGAGTGTTAATTCGCCCTGCTTAAATTTCCAAACTAATATTTTTGAGTTTGGGCACTTGGAATATATGAGGGTTAATATGTTTTATTACTGTGCCCAATTTTAAGTTTCTATGTAAAGCGATTCCTGAGGAAAACGGGGTTCGGTTTTTTTTTAAATTAAGAAATCGTGAAAATCGTCATTTTTGCCCTATGTTTAACCATATATTTATATGCGTGTGTGTATGTGTGTGTGTGCATATAGAATAAACCTCATGTCTCTTTAATTTTTTCTTTTTACAAATATTTCAACCTTGTTTTAATTATGCCTGCCGCAAATAAACTTTGACGATAGGCAAGTTTCTTTTCTAAAATTAAAATTTCACATTATAAGTTCTTGGACCAAATAGGCTTTAGTGGCATTTAGACTGCATTATCAACGGTGTAAATAATTTGAGGTTAAAAAAATTTAACTTTTTTGGTCATACGATAAAACAGAACAAATATAGGCTGGGCATATTATTGCTAATATTACGGATTGTTGTGAACCAATTAAGACAACAGAAAAAGCAATGTCTCGAATACATTAGTAAGTAGACATTTCAAAAAATGTGTCCTCACGATCGACTTAAAACCTCTGAATTTGTTCATCTGAAACAAAGATAAGCTGTCTTTTAGTCGCCAAATTTAGGGAGTGTTCGGCATATTAAAATCAATTTATAATGATTTTAATATGCCGAATTTGACTCTGGATTTGACTGATTTCAATTAAAATGCACTAACGAAAAAAAGGGTAGGACATGCTACCAAACAAGCGCTAGCGAAGGCGGCATTTATATAATAGGTCATATACACCTTTCAATCTATATGATAAGACAACTCCGACAGTGTCGCACAGTCGTCACTGACCATATTCCACAGTCGATGGTGGTCGGATCGGTCCTTCGTCTGCGTTACACGTTACGAAAAAAATATGCATATTATTTTAGAAGTGCTTCTACTCATTAGCATAAATGACAAATAGTTTATATTTAATTTAGAGACAACTCTATATATTGTTCATTTTATTAAACTTATGACTGATGGGTTATGATATATTTGAAGTCGTAACATTCGACGAAAGTTTGTAAATAGTTGTTGATGCTTAAAATATTTCTACAACAATAGGAAACCGAATGTATTATTCTATATAGAATACCAACAAACTACCTATTGAATATGTGTCTAGTAATTTTAATGTAATTAAATTAAAAAAAAGGCTTATTTATTATTGAAAAGTGAATCAATATTACAAAATATAAACTATATTTCTTTCATTTTACAAGGTGTCCATAACTCAAAAGGAAGCCCGGAACTATTATTATCACTTGAGTACGTTTTTCTCAAATCTGCAAACGTTTTTCTTAAAAACTGAAAAATTCAGTTTATATGATAAAACTTTTACGGTATTTTTAGGACAGGCTGAAAAATAGGCAATTATTATGCCTTGCTTCCATTTGCAAAGTTAATTAACCTAAAATTGTGATATAAATTGACTTTTCAGAAGTCACGCAAAAGGTGCTCTCCATAGATTTTCAGAAATGTCGATCCCATGCTACTGGCTTCCAATAATATTCCCCAAACTTTACTAAGTCATATATCCACCTAGGGAGAAGCTGTCCCACTTTACGTTTACCATTACATGGTCACCATTAGAGATTCTTCTCTTTAAACATTACAATATAATTTAAAGTACTCAAAAGTGGTTAATCGACCGAACGAAATTCATTATTAACAAAATTTTCATTATTTAACGAGAAACATAGACTGGATATAATCATCGTTCTTCAAACAGGGCTGAGTAGTGTCAAAAATATTGCCTATTGTTATTTTATTGATTGAATCATATAATAATTGTAAAAATAGAGTATGATAAATTACAAACTCATAAATAAATCTTTGATCGTTTTTGTCTCTTGATTTTAATAAAAAAATCTCACCAATTTTAAACACGTTCTAGTCCATCAAGGTATTTGTATTGAAGTTAATTATACCTATTTAATATGAAATATTATATTAAAACTAAGAAAGATACGATATTCTCAGGAACCTGCCAAAAATAAGAGAAAAAAATATTGCATGAAAGTACAGGTGATCAAAAAGTCTGTTAACATTTCAAACTATGATAAAAAAAACTAGTTATATGAAAGGAAAAATAAAAGCACACAATTGGGGATTTTATTTCTTAAAAATCACATCATCGATATGCGATCCTTTATTTTTTTGACACTGCTACGGGACAACCTGGACCGGAAATTTTTAATGACCGACTGACAAGTGTTTCGGGAAATGTTTTGCATTTCCTCACGAAAATGAGCCTTTAATTCCTCAAAAGTCGCTGGATTGCTGTTAAAGACTTTACTTTTAAGGTATCTCCAAAGTAAAAAAATCATTGGGGTTAAGTCTGTACTACGAAATGGCCAGTTAATATCACCTCTTTTGGATATAACTTTTTGACCGAAAATTTCGGAAACTGCACTTAAAGAGTCATTGGAAGTGTGACATGTTGCTGAAATCACGATGGTGGATTAAAAATCCTAAAGCGCTGGAGCGAAAAAGTTCTGTAGCAGGGCAATATAACGCTCTGTATCCATTGTAATAGCGTCTCCTCTTTGATCTTTGTAAAAATATAAAATGCCTCTTGCTGATAAAGCGGCCCATGCAGTAATATTAGGTGAATGCAGGGTTTTTGGTACTTCAATTTCGGATCAGTGTTACTCCAATATCTGCTGTTTTGTCTGTTTACATTTCCATTTAGGTGAAAGTGGGCCTCGACTGAAAAAAATGTTGTTTTAGCTGGCGAACCTCTCTAGCATTTCGTTAGCAAACTGCAGCCTGTGAGCATAAACTTGAGGCTTTAACTGCTGAACCATTTAGATTTTGTATGGATGCAAATGTGATACTTTGTATAGAATGCGGTTTAAAGATGTTTTGGATACGTTTAAGACGCTAGACCGCTTTCGAGTAGAGAGTCCAGGTTGTTCACGAACAGACGCTCTAACACGCTCTATGTTTTTGGGATCCCGTGATGTTCTAGATCGGCCAGATCGTGGTTTATCTGTTGTTGAACCAGTTTCCTCAAAGTTCTGAACCCATTTTTTAATCGATTGAATCGATGGAGCCATATTTTTATGCCGTATATTGTAATCAGCGCAAAATTTTCGTTGCACTAGAGTCGAAGAATCGTTGTTTCGATAGTACTCGCGTACACAGAACACATGTTATATATCGTTGAATGACGCCAAGACACTAAATTCCCATCGGCCGCTGTAACATTCCGTACCTCACCCGCCCCGTCTCTCCCTCGTTACTCGATGCAGCTGCCGATTCAAATGTTAACAAGACTTTTGGACCAACCTGTACATTATATATTTTAAAGCGCAATTCCAAGTGTACGTAGCTTATCCTTTTTTGTTCAGATAAGGAACAGTTTCATGACCTAAATATATTTATAAATAAAATGCTTGGTTTATTACAAATATTTTTATCAATTTCTGTTAATCTCTATTCCATAAAGGTATTGTTTGTCCTGTGGTAATCATATTACTAGTATATTTCCTATTACCACTAACTAAGGTAAAGCAGGTAGAGGTGACATAATCCCTTTTGGTACAGATGTGTTATTCTGAAAAAAATCTACTTATGAAATATTACATCATCCTCACGTATTGGTTATAATGTAATTAATTATTATTATCTTTTAATATATAATTTTTACACTCGCACTCGACTAAAATTTCATTAGTTTCTAGAGAAACAATGCTAATAATTTTTCATTACAATTAACATTCAAGCTTTTGCGAATAAGTGTTTTATCAAACTGTACATTACGCATTTTGACTAGTTCACAGCTTTGTGACTAATTTTGTATACAATTATTTGGAGAGCTTAGAATTAAAAAACCGCCTCTTCAAGGCTATATCTTTTTTATTTTTTTAAATTTCATCACTACTATAATCTAAAAATTTCAGGACCACTCTTAGAATTCTGTAGAAAATTTTTATGTTGACACAAAATAATTCTCATTATAAATAATTCACACTTTGGAAGAATGACCCCGATATCAGAACAGTTTTATAGAAAATTTGTATTATGTACTTTTTATCATTTAAAATAGATAATTTTTCAAAATTTATGTGGTACTTAAAAATTACCGAAAAATATAAATTTTCCTTAATTTAATAACAAAAAATCGTCCTGTTTAAGACTCTGTATTGAACTGCAGAAGACAGCTTAGCTTTCGTTAATGTTTTATTTAAGATGTAAAGCTACACTCTATTTTATATAATACCCATTATAAAAATATTAAAAAATTATAATTAAAAACACGCTGAAATATGGCACACAAGAATCCGATACGACTTTGTATTAAAAATTACATACAAATGCGGAATGAACAAAAATATATGGTCAACACACAAACGTAAACTTGTTAAAATTTATAATACATAATTTAGATTATATTTGTGTACTAAAAAAATTTAAAACAATATTTAGTTTTTAGCGTTCCCAACCTCACATTACATCCACAATGCACATAAGTCGCACTCGTCTTTCTCTTCTAAGTATATGTCTCCTCATTGTGGGGCAATGTGATTGAAAAATTGTCCACTGAGAACAATATGGTTTCGGTCTATATGGTTTCGCTCAATAGAAAGAGCTCCGAATATTTCCGAGATTTTAAATTTTCATTGAATAGCCTAATAAACAGGTTTGAACATATCATATTCTGCATTTTGGTAAGTACTCTTTTCCTTTAGATTTATGTATGCCCAATTATAATCGATAATATTTCAGGATTTATTTCATCATGTAGGCCGCTCATTTTTTTTAAATCATGCGTTAACAATATAACGAGTATGTACTATTACCTGAAATAGGTTTAAGGCACCATACCTTAATCTGTCCTTTTGTCTGTTAGAGCTTTTTTCTTTAGAAATCTGCCAACAAAAAAGCTTGAAATTAAATTTAAAAAATAAAGCGCATTAAACTACACAAATCTCTGAAATTGCATTGAAACACCCAACCTTACCTAACTTAACAAAATTTATAATGAAATTTTTGGTAGGGTAAATGTAGTATTAAATTATTTTTATTACAATTCTTTTAAATCAATAAAACCCCTCAATATGAAAATAATTAGTATTTATTAACCCCAAGCAATCCCTAATAGCATTCCTGACAAATAAAAAGAGAAAGTATAAAGGTTAGGCGCCGTTCGCAAAATTACGTTGGTCAATACGAGTCCGTGGGAAACTAGTGAGGGTCGCAGGATTTTTGCACGGGCTCTAGGTAAACGAATTAAACTATAACATAGTCCTTATTGTAATAGCCAGGAGCTCAAAGAATTATCAGCTTCAAGATTGAGAGGCTAAAAGCATACTTGTTTAAATGTGATAAAAAAATACCAAAAGAAATTTACGTTGGAACTGAAGTTAATTACACCGGATTATACTCGTTATAAAATTGATTTAATTTTTTCCCGAAATTAATTTCATTTTTTCCCTAACATGGATATATTAGTTGCATCGTATGGAGACCGGATAACTGCTTTTTTTAAGGACACCGTGAACTGAAGCGTTGATCAAAATTGCAATACATTCACAAAGGGAACATCTAAGTAAGACCGTATCATCATTACACATTCACTTGTATTAAAATTATTGCTCAAACTCGATTGAAATATTTCATCGATAGCAATTTTAAACCGCACAAAATCAAATTGGTTTTTTATCTCTAAGAAGATTTCCAAATTATGAGCATATTGAAAGAAACGTAGAAATGGCCATTTTCTACTTCAAATAGATATTCAAATCATCAGCATGTTAAAATACACGTGTAGAACTGCCAAATGAAGGTAGGTCGTTTATCATAATTAGAAATAAAAGAGGGCGTAAATGAATACTTTGGCCTAACCTAAATTGAGTAATACAAATCCATGATTTAAAAATTCGAACTTGGACTTCTTGTTTTAGAGCATAAAATTATTTAAATAGAGGAGTGTTATTGTTAAATCGGTAAAACGATACACCTATCAAATTACACCATGTCTATTTGCCGTCCACAATCTAATTTACCAGCTACATAATTTAAAATAACTATTGAGTTTGGTGAAGCGTTAAGTTTTTTAAGTAATTTTTAAAAATTATGATGTGACTGAGGCTCATATATAAGCTTCTGGTTAATTTAATTTTAGAATAGAATTTGTTTAAAGTTTCGTTAAGATTCTTTTAATCAGAAGTTTGTTTGATTTTGTATGAATTTTACATAAATAGTGACAATAACAAAATTTAAAAATTTTATATAGAATTTTATTTATTTATTCACTAAAAATGGATGTAGGGTGTAGTTGCTACCGTGTAAAAAAAGACGTATATTTCAATTATTGTCCTTCATCAATCTTTCTATTTGCAATTTTAAGTTCATTTTAGTCACATTTTGCTTTGTATTGCTTGAATTATTAACTGAAATTAATAACTTTTCACGTTTGTTTTTTTTTTATACAGTTTACAATTTTGAAAGTTAAGAAATATGACAAGTTTTGAAGAACGTCTACACTACGTGGTTACTATACTCGGCTGGCTCGGGTGGGAAGAAGCGAATTTAAATAAGATTATAAAACATTTAACAAAAGTCTTAAAACGCACAAGTCGTACGATATAAATAGTTCACGTACGTAGAGTGATAAAATTATAAATATAAATTTTTAACACAGCGAATACTTGCCTGGTGATTCCGGTACTCACCCGGAATGACGATTTAGCGAATCGATACGCACGCTCATAAGCCGTACTAAACTGAGAATCAATGTAATAATAGCGCCATTTCGATCACTTGAATGAATATTATTATTCACTACACCCGTGCAACTATGTACCTAAATATGGAATTCAATTTATTTGCTAAATAACATGAAACATGATTATTAAAAATATCATAAATTACATTACCAATGAATTCAAATATGTTGTAGTTATGCGCAAATCACTTATCACATGACTTAAATAGTTTTTAAAATAATGCATAGAAAAACAATTTTAATTAAATTTTATTCACTTTAAATTCACTGAAAAATTATTTAAATAAATAGGGGATTAGACTTAAACATGTGTAATAAAAATATTACCTGTTCTATTGCAAACACAATCGCTTTCTCCTAATTATCGAGTTACTTACGCTATCAATCATTTGAGCACTTCTCATAATCGTATTAAAATTTTGCTAATCGTATCGCGTAAAATCTCTTCATAGGTCGATCGATAGATACAATAAAATTAAAGTCTGAACTACACAAGGAGTAAAAATATGTGTGTCCAATTACCTTCTCGCCCATAAGTTGTAAACTATAATACCGAATAACAATAAATAGTGTAAGAGACGAAGGTATTTAAATTTCTACATTTTAGTTCTATAGTTTATTTTACTAATTACAAGGTTTTCGTGTTTTATGTATGAGAACCAGAATAACTCAAAGTAAATATTTTCAATTCATATCAAATCTGCAACTCGGTAAAGCATTATTATTCTCTGTCTTTTAATTTATTCAACTTCGCTCTGTAAAGTTTCACAACTTTAAAAGCAGAAAAAGGTTTTCTGTTGTAACTACCTTAATTACCGATACCTAACAAAACAAAAAATGTGTTCGTTACTAATGTTACTAACTGAGAGGCTCATCTTTTTAAGATCAAAATAATAAATAAAATCGATTTAAAAACTCGGTATTGAATGTATACATAGAATAACATCGTAATAGCCTGAATTGTGTAGGTATATAGCAAATTTTTTGAAGTGTGATTTTGATGAAATTTTTGTAGTCTGTCTTTAGGGATAGATAGCACGTAATCAACCTTTGGGGATAGAAAACAAATTGTATGCAATATCAAACGTTCGAAAAATGAAAGTTGATATAAAGCATATTTTATACTTTTAATACAAAATTATATTATTAAGTACATTGTTAAGAAGATCTAAGTAAAAGGAAGGTTATTAGTATTTATTACGTTACTTGAGACATTTTATTTATAAAAATCTTTTTGTTCAAAGCTTATGCCACTCTACATACAACGAAATAGGTAATAACGGGGAAATAGGTAATAAAATATTTTTTATGTACGGCTTCTTAAAAAATACACAAAAATTATATTTCTTTATTCATATACATGTTTCAAACTAGATAAAATACGATGTATGCAAACGCTACAAGCCCAAATATTGCCCGTGAATATATGTGTATAATTTGCGGTCTTCAGGTATATTTCGATTCCCGCCGTCCAATTTCTATATGACATTTATTACTCAAGTTTGATTTATACATGGTCGTTTCTTTATTTCTTCACCATAATAATAAGCAAATATAGACATAATATTTTATCGTGCCAAGAGTTAAGAAAATTAGAATTGTTTGTTTAATAACACTGACGCAATATCCACCAAATTTAAAATATTATATAGAAAAGAGAAGAACTTAGCTGTGTTCTACTAAATAAATCAGTTTCAGAAGGTCGTTAATAAATCTTGTTAGGAGTAGAGGTTTCGGATGGACACCTCATATATTTTTAATGTGTACAAAGAAAGGTGATAACTTTCGTGAAAAATAATAAAGAGGCAAACCCTATTGCATGGACGCATGTGTTTTTAAAGCGTATTTGTTAAAGGAAAATTCACCTAATTTTTTTTTAATATTGATTTTATCTTGACTTTACAATCTAAACCAGGTTATTGATTTTTATTGTTTAAAATTTTAATGTACATTTAATAAGATTAAGTTAGGTTTTTTAGCTAGATGGAGGATGAATAACAAATTAAATTAGTTTTAAGACATGAAGGGCTACCTGTATTATTGAGAATATTTACAAAATTGCAGATTGCAATGAATATGAATCTGAGCCTAATTGAACTGTGATATACATTTAAAAATCCTAAGTAGACTCGTATTCAATTAACTAATACAGATATCAAAATAATTACTGCATTTACCACTCTGATTTCCAAATGAAATTTACAGGTTAATAAATTGAAATATCTGTGTTTTATCTATGTAATTATAAAAATCTCGGTATTCTGAGTATTTTACTAAGATATTAATATTAATATTTACTAGAAATTACTAAATAAAATGTTGGCATAACAGAACAGTCCGGTTTTTAACAGTGAATAGAACTGAAATTATATTTTGAGTTAAATTCGGAAAATTTGAACGTTATATATTGGAAGTAGTTGCTTACTACTAATAACAGATAATCAGTAAATTCGTTGTAATTACGAACAGAGAAAAAATCATGTCATACATTGCCGGACACTAAGTACGGTTGCAACCCCCTGTCAGTCACCCCTCAACTTTAATAAATTATAATTATACTTTCGTTATAGAGTAAAAGCCGAATTTTATATATGTTATTTGAGTATCTATCAAAAAAATATTACTTCAGTAGCCGTACAGTTTTAATGGTTTTTACATCTTGCCAGAGGCATTGAAAGTTTATTGTAGGTAGCCGCGAGGCAATATATACTCACGTCGATATGAGTGAGATAGGGAGTTTCGTCAACTGCGATTTTTTATTGCACACTATCTGTCTTATTATCTATGTTTATATATTATTATTTACATTTATATATTTTGTTGTATTTATATATTATATTCTATTAGATGCTGAACCGCGTTTTTTGGATTTATAGGAAAATTTCATTGCGTAGAATTAGTTATGACTAAAAATAAATTTTTTTAAAATTATTCAGTGAAATTTTCATATCTGTAAAGAAATAAAATAAAATATAATGAATTAATCTAAAATGTATGATAGTTTATTTTAATTTAATAGTTTATTACTATAGGAGAGAACAATAGTTTTATTATAAAGAAATATAATATAATGAGGAATAGTTTTATTATGTTTTTAGCGTTTATAATAGCGTTTGTAATTTTCTTCGTTATCGTCAATATCTTCGTTATCATCATCACTATTGCTCCAATCCGTGACTTGTTCATTGTCAATGTCGCCTTCACCATCAGTTTCTGTGAAAATTTAACCAAGTTTATACAATTATGAATAACTACAAAATTATGTACAATACTTAGACCAAATAATTACATACCTGATTGAGTTTTTAAAGAATCACTGACATAATTTAGCAGCTGATTTCCTTCAAACCATTTAAAGTGGTTTGACACCTTCTTTTTCCCAATCGTTATTGTCTGATTTATAAATGATTGGATGTTTCAGATGTGCATTATTCCAAATAGAACATATATAATTTGCTCGAAGAAATTGCTGTAAAAGCTCGCTTTTACAAGGTGGTAGACTACTGGCATCGAAATTTTGCAATTTCTTATGGTCAAAAGTTTCGTTCACATCAGCGACCGTATACGAATTGACAAACATTTGAAATCGAGCAGCATTAACAAATTATATTACTGACATTATATACGTTGCGTATAAATTCCTGAACAATATTTTGTTGTTCGTTGTTATTTTCAAATAATTCGCTGTTGCCGAACTTCATGAAAGTTTCTTGGTATTGTTGACTTTTTTAAAATATTTAATAAGGCTTCAATTTGCCTTTTCTGAAGAATGCAGGATTATAATCACATCCTGTGATTGCATGGTATCCGGGTAAGCTTTGACAAATAGTATCTCCTAATACTGCGTGTATTTTGGTTAGATCCACATATCTTAAATTATTTCCTGTACCTGTAAGCATCCAAACAACCGATTGATTTTGAAGGTGATGCATATGACCAAGCATTATAGCAGCAATATCAGTATCTACACTTCGTATCAATATATTTGCTTGGTAGTTGATGTTACACGCATGGTATACTATATTAGTGTCTGCTTCCTCATGTTCTGGGCATGATAACTCTTCATCAACATTCGACACGACGTTCTTGGAATTATTTACAGTGAAAGAATGACATTTTCTGAAATTTATGTTAATGATTTTGTTTCCAATAAACGGCACCATTTCATCATTAGGCCAATGTAAAATGTAGAAATCAACAAGATCTTCTTCGAAGTTTGAATTTTTTTATTTTTGGTGAAATCACTTGGTTGAACTTGTTCAGGCCCAGCTATAGTACACTCTAATTGCGCGGATTCAAACCGTTGAGAATGCTCGTAATTTTTGATCGACGGTGTGATGTACTGATCAAAATCACGTCAATTCGCGACACTTGTAGTTGTGTAACCATTTGCAACATTTTTTTTTAAATATTTCCAAATGTTTTTGGAACATTTTTCATCTTATGCAATAGGAAAAAACCATCAATAATTAGTACATCTATATAGGGTGGCTGCCATGGTGGACCTCTTTCTCTAAGCATTTCATCAAAGTAGATTTATCGGTCTTGCAAATAGTGCAATCCAAATGGCATATGGACAATGGCATTGGGGTAATTGGATAAGACAAAATCTTTGAAATGTCTACTTTGTAGTCCATCCGAATAAATCTCTTTGGATATTAATTTCTTGAATTTTTCCACCTACTCGAACTTTTTTCTTTTTTTCGTAATCTTTGGAAAAATTGTCAATCGGTGTTTTCTTTATGGCTTCTTCAAATCTGCTAATATCTAATAGGCATTCAGAAACAAATGTTTTACGAAGAGAATCTCCATTTTTTTCAATATTTAAAAGGTATGCCTCTACTGGTGGTGATGCAGATTTTCCAGATGAAATATTAATTAATTGGTCTTTCTGCACTTCTAAACTAAAAGGATTTATAAATCGATCGAAGGTGGTAATAAAATGTTTCCTATTATTATGGAGGTTCAATTCTGCTGAAACATCTTGGTGATTTGTAGCCCTAGTTTCACATAAACTTGACTAATTATTGTAGATCTAACATCGTGGCTTCGGGCCCATCGTTGACGTACCGAAATTGAATTCGTGAAGTGTATAACACCTGTCAATCTTCTAGCCGCGTATGCGTTTATAGTTTGTTCTAATACCAGGTCAATAGGTTGTCTTGAAAATGATTTGTTTGTCCTTTTGATCCCAAAGGAACCTTATTTAAATCCTTCGTATAAATCAGGATGAGTTTCTGCAGCTTTCAGTAAGTTATCATAATATTTTACACTCCACCTTGCATAATTTTGTTGGTTGCATATAAAAAATATATTTGTAATTTTAAGCAATACTGATATAAAAAGTTCGAAGTTTCCAGTACGAATGCTCCGTGATAGATCCAATTAATGATGAATAAGACTGATGTAAATCAAATCAAATTGTAAAGTTTTACCGTGCCCGCCATTGGGACATTGTTGCTTGTAAATGGCATAAATATTCATCAATAACTTTAGTTGTCCATTTTCTATATTAAAAGATGATACTTTATAGTTTTGTAATCTTGTCACTTCCTTTATTATATCATGTTGTAAAAATGCTTTAAAAGGTAGTATTTCCAACCCTAACGCTACCAAGGGATGTAATCTTTTGCAGCGGTTGAAGTGTTTCCCATCAAGACAGCCATTTACAGACCCGTTTGCCAACAAACTACTCTAAACCATTACATTTGTTAACCCACAGTCACATATTACCTTACCGATCGCTTTAAAATAAGCCATCATTATATGGAATGGTCCTAAATGTATGAATAAATGATCAAATTTAGGTTTTTCCGTAGCTTGTATTTGAAATGCTGCTTTAACTATCATAAGATCATATGTAACCTGTATATAAGGTTGATGTAAATCTTTAGCTATTTTTTACTTTTTCCACAGTTTCTAAAACTATGGATGTACTAGTTGGTGATGCGTTGATTGGTGTTAAATAAGAAATAAGTTGTTGTGGACTATCACTGTTATAAATCCGGCTATTGAAACCAATCCAAGTAGGAATATCAGGAAATTCCAAAGCATGACTAATCATCTATATATAGTCTAATTCAGTATGTGATTACGAGTTTTTACAGTGTATATTTTCCATATCATCAACCGTTAATTGTAAATTACTCATAATTTTTTATTTTTTTGGATACGGAGTCTCTTCTGTAGATATTGCTTCAAAAGTTCTTCTTCTTTTTTCTCTTTTATGTGGTGAATTGTTTCCAATATTTGAAACTGGCACTTCAAACATTTCAGGTTCTTCAGTTATTTCAGATCCTTCGGTTGCATGTGAGTCAATGTTTTGGTATATAATTCCTACTGTGTCATGTAACGTATCTTTCCCGTTTATAGTTTCCAAAAAAACGGTCAAATTTTTCAGTCTACACCAGTAAAAATTGCAGGTTTTTTTAATCTTTTCTGAGAATAAACGAGATCGCTCAATAGAAGTATATATTGTTTCAGTCTCAAGTTCCTCAATGCCTTGGTAACTAATACAGTGTCCGTATCTATTAATGATGTCAATAATTTTTCTATTGCTTGTTAAGCTTCTTAAAGTCATACCTAACATGATATGCTTTGACGTTTTCACTTGACCATTATGGACTCCAAAAATTCACATTAATCTATCTTTTCTAACTACAATTTTTGGGTGTATAGAATATAAATATATTTAAAAATATTTTTGGAAGGTAAACCGATAGTGTCTATATTTAACTGAATCAGCTTATATTTAATATCAATATGATCATGGTGACGAAAGAAAATTAAACATATATGGCTATATCGAGATACTAGTAAAATTTTTTATGTATGGAATATAAATGTACTTAAAAATGTTTTTGGAATATATACTACTAGTATCTATATTTAACTGAATTAGCTTATAATTAATATTGATATGATCATGGTGATGAAAGAAAACTAAACATATGGCTATATCAAGATACTAGTAAAAAATTTTATGTATAGAGTATAAATATACTTAAAAATATTTTTGGAATGTATACCAATAGTATCTATATTTAACTGAATTAGCTTATATTTAATATCAATATGATCATGGTGACGAAATAAAATTAAACATATATGGCTATATCAAGATACTAGTAAACATTTTGATGTATAGAACATATATATACTTAAAAATATTTTTGGAATGTATACCAATAGTATCTATATTTAACTGAATTAGCTTATATTTAATATCAATATGATCATAGTAACGAAAGACAAAAACATATAGCTACACCAAGATACTCATATCAATTTTTCAATTACATTCTCTAATTGAACAATTGTTGCTTATACTTTAATACAAGTCTATAAGTCTGTAGTGTGAAAAAGGTACAAGTCTGTACTGTGAAATGGATCTAGCAGAGACGATTCATATGACTTATGATAAATGCATTAAAGTATCATTATATTGTAGGAATTACATTTTTTTCATTTCCTGAAAATATTATTTACACAAATTGAAATCTAATAAGATTGTCATTCGATGGGTAGGGCGATATAAAGTATAATGCTATTGCAATAGCTTCTTTTGAAGTTGGTACAATTAAATTTTTTATTTCAACCTTTTACTTACGATTTATTTCATGGTTGTAAGAATTGTGAACCATATTGTAAGCATATGCATTGCTTATTTAAATATAAATATTCATATATTTTCCTAAAAGATGGATGGGAATATGACATGAAAACATTTTGTAGGTACATTATAGTAAATAGACTGAGGATTTGAAAGGTTTTCTTTTTTTCATTTGAATTGGAAACCTATTGTGTAAAACACTTTCAAGTAATACATAAAATATTATATTAAAATACTATTTCCATTTGAACTTCTGCAAAGTAAAAAAAACTTGCCTTTTGGTTTTTTTGATGATTATACATTACAAGAAAAAACATTCTATAAAAGCGAAGACCGAATTTGCGAATTACGGCTAATATTAATATTATAAAACTAAATATTTACAAAATTTGTAAACAAGATAACAGGAAAAATAGTAGCGCGTTCCCATATTGAGTTATTATGCACCGGGAAGGGGAAAATAATACATTACAGCCTAATGTATTGAATATTAAAAATGTATTGTTATAACATAATGCTACTTTCTTGGTCGTACCAAATGCACGCAGGCAAATATTGCGTACATACCCTCCATAGCTCTTCGTGTCAAACTAAACAAAGCGAAGATTATATATTACTCGACACCAATTCTGCTTGATGCGAATAACCTTTTGCATACTTTGCCCTTATTTTGCTGAATTTATAGATCCACATAATTTACATAATGCAAAGCCACTTTCGTGCTCTCATGTGAAATGACTGATGTATGGTGCGAGATGAATATGTTTATCCCAACAGCGAGTCTTAAGCTACGAGTTGCCCAGAGTTACAGGTGACTTTGAGCTTTATATGGCATTATGTTCTAGTATTAAATTAATGTTGCACGAATCATTTCAACACATTTACCTCTTTGCATTATTATTTTGCTCATATATCTACAAAGAGCATAATTAAAAGATTAAACTTTTTAATTACCTCTATAAGTTTTAAGTGCTTTTAATCCTATAAAATCATTAGGTAGACTACGCTATTAATCGATTGATATATTATTTTAAATACAATTCTATATAATTATACCAGCTATCGGCTTGTATTTGTGCAGAAAATAGGGACAAAATTACATCTTTTTAAAATCACTTTTTCTTTTTAACAATTGTGTTTAACATATAAATTATATTTTATGCGATTTTGGTATTAATTTTATGCTGTTACGACAAACCTACAGTTTATGAATGACACTAAAATGTGCATTTGGTAAACTTATATTTCATTTATTTTAGTCGCAGGGGCTTAATTTTTTGACGTCATTTATACTTTACGTCCATCTGAATACAATGTTATGGTGAACACTAATGAAAAACGAACTTTTCTTCCTTAAGAAAGTGCTAAAAGAGACCTGAAATGTTGTAATGAAATTGATATGAAATACTTTAAATCATTATATCCCTTTGATTTTCCTTTAAATTTTCCCTGAGATTAAGAAAAAAATGAATTTCAAAACGTAAAATCTGGTATTAAAATACATTTTTAAATTACATTAGAACAATAAACTTTAGTAGATCAGGTTTAACGAGGGTGTTGTGAAAAGACTAATTAATTATAACTAACAGTGTAGAACATTACAGGAAAAATGAAGAGGAACAATGACATGAAAAAATCATTTAAATATTATTATAATCAAATAACTAGCAAACAGAGAGGAAATTCTTCCTCTATGGTTGCTAGTTTTATTCTTGACAAACCACAAAATACATGAATCGAAGAGAACAAAACGTAGGGTAGAGATAATCTTTTTATTTCCTTTCTTTATTTTCTTCATTTCTTTTCTTTTGTTCGAAAAAAACAATAAAATGGAATTTTCATATTTGGCAAGATTATTTAAATAACAAAGCGTATAATTATTAATGCTATTCTATTTGAACTTGAGAAGGATATAAACTCCTTAATATTTTATTTAATTTTAATTTCCCATAAATGAATAATTTTCCCATATTTAAGGTCATACCACGTTTTCCCATATTTAAGGTCATCACACATGAAATATTTAATAACAAATAAATATTGGTTTTATATATTTATTTACAAAAGCAGTCCTTTTAATTAAAAATATAATTTTACTACATTATCAGACTATCAATTTAAAGACTTCGTCGTTAGTATTCAAACGGATTATATGGAGAGATTAGGCTTGTCAACTTTTTTTGCGATTGAAACTTCAGATAATACTACGCTGATAGATCATTTTCTTAAAAACGAATTTTAGAAATGAAAATTTGGAATTTAATTTCCAGGTGATTTTATTAAATCTCATTGATCATAAGGTCACCAACGACATTAGAAATTCACCTTACAAATTTACACAAACACATATCATTTATATATAAATAAATATATATATATATATATATATATATATATGTATATATATATATATGTATATATGTATATATATATATATATATATATATATATATATATATATATAATTTCTTTTCGCGAAACTAAAAGTCGAACAAATTTCGATAAGTTTGGAGGTATTATTTTGATTTTTTCCCATATATTACAATAAGAAAATTTTGAATTGTGGATCAATATTTCAATAAGTGAAATTACAGCGTAATGTACTATATGGGAATGAAATACCTAGTATTTATTAGTTGCTTCCTATATGTCATTAAACTGCGTCTTCTGTAGGACTAACGTATAAATAAAATAACTCAAAAAAATATAAAATTAAATAAATTGGGTCACAAGGGGTAAGTACCATTGGTTTATATATTGAAGTAGAGCTTAGGGTGTTTTTATTTTTTCCAAGTAAGTGAACGGAAAAAACTTCGTGAACCAAAGTTGTAGTATTTTAAAACTTTTTAATGATATATCATTCGTGTATTTACGTATACGTTACGTGGGTACGTATAAGTGTATGTGCTCTGGAAGGCATATTTATTGCTCAATCAAGAAACAGATTACACCAATCTGTGTATAAAAATGTAAACAAGTTTGCCAAAATATTCAATAAAACCACACGAAAGATGTATCATTAAAAAGCTTTTAAAATACTACAACTTTGGTTTACGAAGTTTTTTCCATTCACTTACTGGAAAAAATAAAATCACCCTAAGCTCTACTTCAATATATAAACCAATGGTACTTCCGCCCTGTGACTCAATTCATTTAATTTCATATTTTTTTGAGTTATTTTATTTATACGTTAGTCTTACATAAGACGCAATTTAATGACATATACGAAGCAACTAATAAATATTAGGTATTTTATTCCCATATAGTACATTACGCTGTAATTTCACTTATTGAAATATTGATCCACAATTCAAATTTTTTTTATTATAATATATGGATAAAAATCAAAATGATACCTGCAAACTTATCGAAATTTGTTCGACTTTTAGTTTCGCGAAAAGAAATGATATTAATAAATATTTTATTTTACTTCAAAGCCAAAATAAAATTAAATATCACAATAAAGAAACTCATTCCTTTGTGTATTAGATTGAAATTAAATATGTCTATTTTTGGTCATAGATTTCAACTTGGATCTTGGTCATAGGTATATTATGCTGAAAAAGTACTTTTTTTAATGTTTCCATCTATTATTGTCCATTAATTAAAATTAATATGAATGATATTTTACATCGCTGATTATAACTGTAAGTATGAGGATAATATACATTACCACAACGATTCTAGATAAGGATCGACAACAATTTCATTCGTAGATAATATGAAACGCGTATATAGTGAAACAAAATTTCGGTACATCAAATCTTGGGAAATATTACAATATTGATGGGAAAAAATAAAACAGATATGGTAATATAATCAAAGTGATATTGGTTTGTTTATCTCAGACACGAATATGCTAAGAGTATAATCAAACTGTAATCCAAAGAAAAAAGCAGAAGAATTAATGTTCATTGGTATAATCTCGTTTCAATTCTTCAAGTTTAGGGGAGATTACGATTTTTTGAGAATTAAAAATTAAAGAAAATACTCAAAGGTCAAAATCCGATATAAATTTTTATATTATAGTTTACAAAAGATTTTCTTAAATAATGCTTAAAAAGTCAAAATATAGAAATATGGTCAAGTCTCCAACAAAATAATGTTCAGGTTATTCGCTTTTAAATTGTGTAGTTTGTAAGATAAAGCTCTTTCTTTTGTTTTACAACATACGAGATAAAATTTTTGTGGAAAATATGTCAAATGGAAGAAATTTTGAAAAGTGTAACATTGTTTAGGAAAGTACATAATGTAGAAACTTTGGGAACAAAGATATCGAACAAGAGGACAGGTATACTTACTTGAGATGTTTATAATTAAGTAACGGTTGATTATATTCGTTATGATTTTACAAATGTCGTGAAAAATAAATATATAAGGAAACGAAAATAGCCAATAAATTAATGCTGCAAGTCTTACGAGTTGAAATGACAGTTATGTAATATAAAAAAAGAAAGAAAACTATATCTACTTTAATTGGAATAGTGGTGAAACATTTGTAAAAAAGGTTATTAAATAAAACTAAATTGCGATATTTCGAAATGAAATTGTAATTATAACAAAATAGCATGAAATATTATAATTTAATCTTGTTGAGAAATGGTGACGAAAAGATCGATAAAAATGTAAATATAAAAAAATGCCTTTTGTGCATATTGAACATAAACATTTTTTTGGGCTATACGAGATCTAAAACTGTTCAAAAAAGTGTGAAATTGTACTATAACGATTAAAATATTTAAAAGTTTACGACTAGGCAGTGTTAAAACTTCGATTTAAGTACATCTTTTTGAAATCGTATTATCTGCCCGCCCTTTTACCCTTCCAAATCAGAAAGTCTCCCTAAGAGAAAAAATTTAATTGAAATTTATTAATTCGACGCAAGATTGGGTCAAAAGGAAATTAAATTTTCTATTAGGATTAAAACGGTTTTATTTGTAATGAGTATTCGATAATTTTATCGCAAAGCAGGCACAATACAGATTTCTCCTAACTTCCTTCAATATAAAATTAATTATTTTAATTTCGGGTTACGTTCGCATAATAAGACATGCTCATTAATTGATTTATCTATAAATATTTTTTATCAATAATTTACTTGAAACTTATGTAAATAAATATTAACATTTCTGATACAAAAATTATTTGCCAAATATCCAAATTACAAAAAAAATTTGACGCATATGAAATAATATCTTGGAGGATCCTTTTTTATTTTCGACTTACTCGTAATATGACTTATTATGAGCACACGTAATATATACTAAGTTTAAAGTTAACGTAGTCTGCAGAAGTAAATGCATTAATTTAATATCTACACTTTTCATTTACGGTCAAGTTTTACTGAATGCTGTATTACACGTTATTTGCAGTATTTATGTATGAATATCAATATTTGTAAGAAACAAACAAATTTTGTGTGAAATGTTTTACTTTTATATATAATATGAAAATTCTCACCTATATGGCACTTTTTCATTCATATATTGTGATAACAAAGCACTGTTGGGTCAAATTTTAAACTTTTATTTGGAGTAATTAAAAAATTAGAAGATTTTAACACATTTACCTCTCATTACCAATTTCCTTTATTTTATGAATGATGAAATATATTTAAACATAACTGGTCGTCGTTTCAAAATACGGGAATAATTATTCTGTATTTTTATTCTTACAATAATCTGTTTTTGAATTTTTTGTAAAGTCTGTACTTATTAATTTCAAATTTGATAGTTTATTTGTCTTCCAAACATGGAAACTATAACAAATTAAAATTTTAAGAAACACTGTCCATTACTACAATTTATTAAATGTGAATTGTATTTTCTTAAAATGATTACGAAAAAATATAAATTAAGTTTTTATTCAAATTAAAAATTAAAGGCAACTTTTGTCTTCGCAATACCGCTAACCTATAATGCTCTGGCAATAGTGTATAAATAAAGGTAGACATTTATTTGTCTTCCTTACTTTCTGAATTATTCTAATAAAACCGTACAAAGTTTTAAGGTAATAATAAAACACATGAAAAATATTTTCCCTATTAATGTCGAAACTTTTCAGAATATCATCATCATCATCATATATATTAATACGCTAAGGTTTTAAGATGTTACACTACCTTTTTAGAAAAAAACTCACAACTAATCCACATAAATTATATATCATTTTATAGATAATTGCTTGCTCTATCGGCATCCATAACTAAAAAATTTATTATTGCTGTTGTTTTTGCAAATTAATTAATTATTAAAATTATATACACAAAACAGCAATGCTGCCATCTAACGGCTCAACGTCAATATGATTGACGGTCGGTAAAATTTTTGTTTAATTTTAAATCCACTCACGTATAAATAAAGTGGCGCTTTAGCTCAATGCTTTTGATACTTGCGCCTCTATATGTCAATTTTAGTAAAATATTTGTTTGATCTGTCATCTGAGCTTCATAATGGAATAAATAATGCGAAGACTTCGCACGGGTCACGCTAACGCTAGTAATAAATAATTTGAAAAAAGATATTAATAAATTTTTTCTGTTTTTCACAAATGTATGAAATATGGAATTTTATAAATGCTCTTTACGATATATTACTACGGAGACTACGAATTTTTCTTAGCTGTTTAGTAGTTTCAGGAATTTTTCCCCCATAGGGTCAAAATTTTAACAGCTCTAGTTAATTATATTTAAATTAAAATTAAATAATATTTTCTATTTTAAATTCAATTTTGATAACTTCGCAATGAAGGCGTTAATATCTAAACCAATCGTTATGTCAATCTTAATACGAGAAAGTAGTTACCATTCCTAATTTTCACAATTTGAATATTTTAAGACTCGTTTTTACATTTCATACACAGCAATTTTTGCTTTTTAAATCAACATGGAAATTTGGTAGGGAAAACAACCACTTATCTTGAATAAAATAAAGTGTCGAGTTCAGAATTCATAAAGGTGTTCCTTTCGCTCCGACGATTACTACAAATTCCAAACTCTAAAGCTTCTTGTGAACAAATTCCTCACATAACGTCTGGGCAAATTAACGTGGGTTGTTTTATTTCAAGAGTTAATATCAAAGCGAAGCCGCAGTCTTAAAGCACGAGACGCTCGAGGAATTTATGCATATTCACGTTTGATACAAATTCTTGTGTGACACCCCGGAAGACTGAAGCAAATTTCAGAGACGCGAGTTGTTTTTGCCAAGGTTTTGAAAATAAAGTTAAATCTTTGTAGCAAATGTAGAGGAAATGTAAATATACGTAAGAACATCTCTGAAATATTTTGCAGGTAAATCAAACAACTTAGAATGGTTTATTTAAACTATTTAAATAAATAACTATGTAAATTTAGAGATTGTTGATTTGTGTTGCCTATAAACTATATTAAAATATATTAATTCATACTTATTTGTTTTCGTCATATTAAGATTTTCTCAATACTTTACATTGATTATTCGTAAAATTCTTAGTATCATATTGTGTTCTTATTTAGAAATTATTGGAAACTATTCAAAATTATATACTCAAGAATAGCAAATTGAGAAAAGTCTACCATCAAAGAATAAAATTATTGAATAAAATATAAAGAAGCAACAATTTATGAATATGAGGTTTTGGAAAAACTTTAATTAAATTGGAAAAAATATGTTTCTGTAATCGTCTAAATATCACTTAACAATTTTAAAATAGTTTTAACAGTCTAATATACTTTTGATTTTTATTAAATACTACACTTTTATCATAGCAAATATTTTGAAATGATACTCGACTTGATCTATAAAATGAAAAAAATATTAACAGTTTTATTTACTTCCTATTTAATTATGTACGAGTTAAAATGAATTCATTAAAATGAAGTTAATGGCGTAAAATATGTAGGTTAATAAGATGTTTTAGCATGCCAGTATTACATTTTCAGCATTGTATTTTTTCTAAGAAAAATAGCTCCGAAAATTAAAAAATGTAAATGGAGGTACAAAATCACAGAAAACGTTAAAAAATTATAACGTCCGGAACCATTGTTATAGTCTTCATTCGGCCTTTGGGTAGATTTTTTAAAAACCCACATTTTTTTCATAATTTTAAGTTGAGTAGTAATTTAAGTTGAGTGCCCGTGTACATGTGTGTGTGCGTGTGGGCGTCCATGCATGCATGGATATATAATAGGCCTCATGTCTCTTAATCCTCTCTTTATTTTTTCTTTCTACAAATATTTGAACTTTGTTTTAATTATAACTGCCGCAAATAAACCGTTGCAATAGGCTAGGTTTATATCCTAAAATCAACTAGAATCAAATAGAGTTCAGTGGCAATTAGATTGCATTGTCAAGGGTATAAACAACTTCACGTTAAAAAAACTTTTCTTTTTTGGTTCATAGGATAAAACAGAAAAAATATCATAGACTGGGCATATTATTACTAACATTATGAATTGTTGTGAAACGATTAAAAAAACAAGAAAAATAATGTATCAAATACATTAGTAAGTAGACGTTTCAAAAAATGTGCACTTACGAAAGACTTGAAACCTCTGAACTTTTTCATCTGAAACAAAGATAAACTATGTTTTAGTCACAAAATTTAGAAAGTAATAATTATTTGAATATGCCGAGGATGACTCTGGCTGATTTTAGTGGATTTCGGATCAATTAAAAATGCATTAACGGGAAAAACTATAGAATATACTATTATTGAACAGGCGCTAGCGGAAGCGGCATATATTTAATCGGCTGCGCACATGTTTTGACTTATGTGGTAAATTAACGCTGACCGTGTACCACAGTCGCCGCTGACCATGTTTCAGTCGATGGTGATCGATCAGTCATTCGTTTGCATTGCGCGTTACGAAACAATTATGCATATTATTTTATAAACGTAGAAGCGTTTATAAAATAATATGAATAGTCGCATAAATTATAAATAGTTTACATATAATTTAAAGAAAACTCTATATATTTTTCATTTCATTAAATTTATGACTGATGTGTTATGATATATTTGAAGTGGTAACATTCAACCAAGCTTTGAAGACAGCTGTTGGTATTTAAAATATTTCAATAACAATAGGAGACTTGAGGTATTAATACAAACTACCTATTGAATATATACTAGTAGTCTTAATGTAATAAAATTAAGAAACGGTGTATATATTATTGAATAGTGAACCAATATTGCAAAATATAAACTATATTTTTTATTTTATTTTGTTAAATTAACGTATTTCAATAAGAGTCACGGAACTATAGCGTACATTTTTTTCAATTCTATAAACGTTTTTCCTAACCTTGTTTGCAAAATTTCAAACAATAATTTTGCAAACAAAATTTAAAAATTCGGTGTAAATCGTGAGATTTCATCTGAAAGAGCTATTTATGAGGTTGATGAAACCTTTACAATATTTTTAAAAAACATGTTGTAAAGTATATATATTTATGCCACTCCTTCCTTTTGCAAAGTTAAATATAGGTTATTGAAAATACAGTTTTCAGAAGCCCCGCAATAGGTTTTCTCCATACATTTCCACAAACGTCGTTCTCATGTTACGGGCTTTTTGTGACATTCCACAACTTTTATTAAGTCGTATGTCCACCTAGGGTGAAGTTGTCCCGCTTTACGTATTTCATTACATGCTCACTATTCGGGAACCTTTCTTCCCTTTAAACATTACAATGTAATTTAATTGACTGAAAAGTTGTCAATCGACTGAACGAAGTTCATTACTAAGAAAAATCATATTGTTTAGCTAGTAATATAGACTGGTTATTAACACGCTTCTTCAAACTGTGCTGATCAGTCATAACAAAATATTACTTTCCGTTATTTTATTTATTTAATCATTAAATAGTTTTGATTTTATCGTATGAAAAAATTAAAAAACCGTTAAATAAACCATTGATCAGTTTTGTCTCACGATTTCATAAGAAAATATCCATCAATTTTAAACGTGTTCTAGTCAATCAAGGTATTTTTATCGTAATTAATTATTCTCCATTATTGTATTTGAGTTATATTCATAGCAAGTACTTAAAAATAAAATATGATATTAAAACTAATTAGGATACAATATTGTCAGTAAGCTGCTAAAAATTTGACAGACATTTCTAAACAAGAGAAAAGAACATTAAAATATCCCATGAAAATGTATATGTAAATTAGAAATTTGAAAGCGCAATTCCAAGTGTGCGTAGCTTATCTTTTTTTGTTCAGATAAGGATGAATCATGAACTAAACTTATTTCTAAATAAAATGCTTGGTTTATTACAAAAGTTGTTAAAATATATGTAAAGATATCATTTACCCTATGCTAATTATATTACTTGTTTATATTCCACTATGTCACCCACCTAGGCAAAGAAGATAGAAGTGACAGAATCCCGTTTGGTACCGATATGCCATTCTGAAAAAAATTCTACTTTCTTATGAAATTCCACATCTTGCTCACATATCGGTCGTAACGTAGTTACGAATATTGCCTGTAAATTTTACACTCCCACTTGACTCAAATTTCGTTAATTGGTAGATAAATAATAATATTAATATTTTTTATTACAATCAACTTTTAAGTTTTTACGAATAAGTGTTTTATCAAATTGTGGAGTATGCATTTCAAATTGTTTATAGCATTGAGACTAATTTTCTATAAAATTATTTGAATAATTAAGAATTAAAAAACAGCCTTTCCAAAGTTAAATTTTTCATTGTCTTTAAATTTCTTCGTTGCCATAATAAATAATTTCAGAACCGCATTTAGAATTCTTTAAAATATTTTAATGTTGGCATAAAAAAATTCATGTTGTAAATAATTAACACTTCAAAATGATGACATAAATATCAGAAAAGTTTTAAAAAAAAATTTCAATAAGCACTTTTTTGGATTTAAAATAGATCATTCTTTCCAAATTATTATGATAGTACTTAGAAATAATCGAAAACTATAAATATTCTGTAATTCAGCAACAAAAAATTGTCATGGTTTAAGAATACGTAACAAACTTTGGAAATTATCTTAATTTTTAGCAAAATGTTATTTAATTTTTAAATCTTGATAAAAATGTATTTTATTGTACATAATTCCTGTTACGATACTGTTTAGAAATTATAATATAAATAAGTAGTTAATTTCCGCCATAATACTGTTTGAAAATTATTATTAAAAAGACATTAAAATGGGCAGCACAAGATACGTTCTTGGACTAAAAAATTACATCCAAATGTGGAATAAACCAAAATATGTATTGCAGAACTTGGATCTGCCACCTGTTTCAAAAAGTTTAGAGAAAATACGTGCTGTATTAGTGGTAATTTGACTGAAATTTTTATTGTGTAATTATATATATATACTTTATATATACATAACTTCTTATTGGATTTGTATCCTAAAACGTTTAAAATACTTTTTATTTGTTTGTGTTACCTCATATCACTCCCACAATGTATATAAGTCGCACTCGCCATTCTCTCCCAAGTGCGTGTTTTCGTAATATGGGGTAATGTGATTGCACAATTATCCATTGTAGACAATTCAGCGTTGAATGCAATTCCTTTTCCGTCTGTATGGTTTCTCCGAGTAGAAAGAGCTCCGAATATGTCAGCATACAACTTTATTCTTAAGCCATTTTGAAGATGTTAAATTTGGTTTCAACAGCCTAATTGACAGGTTTGAACATGCCATGTTCTGCATCTTGGTAATTCATTTAGATTTACCAATTAGATAGTTCAATTATAATTGAAAATATTTCAAGATTTATTTCACGATGTTTGTCGCTCTTTTTTTATATGATGCGTTATTACTATAATGAGTATGTACTATTACCTCAATCTTTCCTTTTTTCTGTTAAAGCTTTTTAACTTAGAAATCGTTTAACGAAGTAGCTTGAAACTATATTTTATAACTAAAACGTCTTAAACTACACAAATCACTGAAGCTACTCTAAAACACCCGACCTAATCTAAGTTAATAAAGTCGTAATGAAATTTTGGAGAGAAAAAATGTAGTACTAAATCGTTTTCATTTCATCCTTACTTTTAATACTTTCAAAGGCAAAACTACAAAATAATATTTTTTTGTAGCAGAGAGAATTTCGTACTTTTTTAAAAAGTTAAGGTATTTTGATACCTGGGAAAAATTAATTGAACAATATATTTATTGGTGAAAAATTATAACGATATTTGTAAATATTTTATTCAAATATTACGTAAGAAAATTAAATAAATTTTTTGTTATCCATATATAAGACAAATGTTGTAGAACGAATTTTGATTTGATTCAAACTATAAATGGTGAAACGGTTTATCGTGTAATTTAGTTTCTTCTATCTTAAACGAATTTGTTTGCTATTAGTTTTAAAGTAACTTTTTTTTGTCGTGGTCATTGCTTTGCGATATAAACCTGTGGGATAATTAGAATTTTTATTTTCAATATTTCATTATGCTATTTATAATGAAAATATACAAGGCACAGAATAATACATTATTATATATTTAAAATTATGAAATTAAATTATTTGGTAAGATAGAAATAATTGATAATGCAGACTTTGGTATTTGGTAAAATAAAAGAATTAATAAAAAAAATCAATATGGTAAATAAAGTTATTAGAATATTGCTTAATTTGTCTAATCTCTTACAGGTTAAAAAAATTATTAGAAATGAATAATTCTTTTTTAATTCAATTAGGTGATATATGGGAAGAATACGAAGAGTGACTTTTCGTTCGTTTTATCGAAAATTATGACGAAAAATACTTGGGAAACTCAATATTAACATTTTCCGAATTTTTTCCAATCACATTTATTACGAAATTATTTCATTTGGCTACCAAATGACCATACAATATGGGACACAAGCGGACAATAATGTATAAAGTGATACAAGACATTGTATAGTATAAAATGAGAAATTTACACGAACAAAACTGAGAAAATAAAATAATATAGAATAAAAATAACAGAATGATCATGACAATCAATGACATTCACTACTATATATTTAAAACACTTTTTATATTCTTAATATAATAACCTGAAGAATTTTTTTTTCAGACTTTTTAAATGGATAACTTTTTAGAGATATTTCAGATTTTTAAGCGAATATTAATTTTACTCTGAGAATTCACCATCATTTTGCTGTCTAAAAAGGTATTGTGATCAAAACCCTGATTTGAACCGGCGATCTTCATACCGGAGGAAAATATACAAAAATAGTAAATTTTCCCCTTTTTTCTCTTTACTAGAAAAATCGTAACTCTTTAATTAAATCATACGGCATTCACGACAATGAAATGGGTGGCTTCGAGTAAAAGCTTGTGGATTCCGAACAATAGATCCGCCGGAATATTCCAAACAGGCAGTGGCAATCTGATGAGCCGCATTTGCATATTCAATCTCTCAGCCGGGTACAGACATCTATTACTCTTGATGCGAGTACAGTGATGCAAAAAGTTATTGTGAATATGTACATATTGTCATGCATTTTTGGTCTAAATCAGTTTATATTAAAGCTATTTTAATTTATTTTTCTTCCAGGAGGACTTTTAATAATTATTAAAATATATTAACATTGGTACACGCATCTTAAGCACATTAAACAACCAACATTTTAAAGATTTTCCATATTACTTAAATAATTAATTTCACCAAATTAGCCAGAGATTTTATATAAAAACCAACACTCAACCGAAATTATTACATTTATTTCAGCCAAGCGAACAATGTTCACTTTAATCAATTCTCTTTCATTTAGTAATAGAATACTTACCACTAATTATCAGCACTGCAAAAATACCAACTGAAACATATTTTTTAATTATTAATTATTCATAATTAAGAAATAGTGCTTGCGCAAATTGCGCGTTCTGTATTTTAATGGAATCTGCTTAGTAAATTATATCTCTGTTGTCATTAATATTTGTTATCAGCTTATATATATATATATATATATATATATATATATATATATATATATATATATATGTATACATATATATATATATATATATATATATATATACATATATATATATATTTATATAAATGGTTATATTTATGTACGTACATAAATATTAAGTATTCATCATTAGGAAATAGTGCTTTCGAAAATCGCTCAGCAATAAATCATATTTTAATGTTATTTATGCACACCTTGCTGTCATTCATAATAATTTGTCATCAGCTGCGAAATTTGGTCAGGCAAACTCTTTGAAATTGATATTTAATTGTGCTGAAGAATTTCTTGGATTCTAAAAACACATCAGGAACATTTTCTTGAAACCGTGTAAAATCGTCAACTTGTTAGTTGGCTTTAGAATAAAATAAAACAATATATTATTTGTATAGATTTAGCTTTATCTTTTTTTGTAAAGTATGTATGAAAGGAAGTAATAATTTGGTTTATCTTGTTTTCTCCCCCGGACATAAAACTGATGAATACAAATTGTTGAAAGTATAAGAGTGATACACGACATAATTTTCCCTATCAGTTATACTTGCGATATGCAAACTTTATCCGAGCTTAGATATAATTTACTCCTTTCCTTTTTTAGAATACTTTTAAGACGACGAAAACGCTATTGTAAATTAGTACAAATTTATGGGTTATGTTAATAATCTGATGAAATATCAAATTAAACGTATTTATTTATATGTGAAAATTCTCTCTATATATATATATATATATATATATATGTGTGTGTGTGTGTGTGTGTGTGTGTGTGTGTATGTGTGTATATATAAATTAAAAACAATTAAAAAATATCATCAATCACTGTTAAAGTTAAATCTGGCGCTCTCTTATGTTGGTCACCTAAGCTGTTTTATACGTTGTACTAGAACAATACATTGAGCTTTTTACTTTGTACTTAGAGCACATAACATTTTCCAAATTTCAAATTTATTTCTCTTCATTCTCGAATTCGGAATTTTGTTTTCCTCTTTTGTTAATAAAATTATTATCCTGTATTAATGTCTATCAAACGTAATATAAAATTATCCTGTATTAATGTCTATCAAACGTAAATTGTTAATCCTACTGGAGAATTCATAAGCACACACACACACAGAGCGCGCATACACGCTCACGCACACAGACATTAAAACAAATATTTTGCAGATAAACGTTTCAAGTTAAAACGTTTTCTAAGGCAACAAAATAAATTTTACGGAAAATATCGTCGATAAATTAGATTATGGAAGAATTAATCAATTTATTTTGAAACTGGCTGTACGTAAGTCTATTCCGCCTAAACAAATACACAGGATTGTTACACTTTTCTTCCTCTCTAGCCACAAAATCCAGTCAGTAAACGGTTCAGATTATTGCTAATAATTCGCAGTTTTGAGTTTTTCATTACGTTGACTGATCTAAGAAAACCTCTTTCAGTAAGTAACTTTAACCAATATTCAGTAATCGAGTCAAAAATATCGACTAAGAGAAAGGAAGATGCCAGTTTCTGCCTAGTTGTACCTAGTAATATATACGACTGTAAAGTAGACACGATAAAACTGAAAATAAATTAATGTATTGTGGTGAATTTTTCACACCCCTGGAGTTCAGGAGAAATTAATTATGTGAAATAAAAGAGGGTTTGTTTTCTTATTTATTTTTCTCTACTATTTTAATATACCATTAAATGTATAGAAAGTAAGCCGAACAATTTGATATTATGTATTTTTAAATTGAAATGATGTAACTTTTTAATTTAAAAAAAAATAATAATCATAATATATATATTATATGGAACAAGGAACAAAATACAAAAACAGTATTATTTCAAAATCATAACGCATTGGATAGAAGTATTTTACAGTTGGTAGCACATACAAATGGCAGCAAGCATCCTTTAACTTGTAACTTTGGTTTCCCTTCGTGACACTTTCGTTTGGTACAATGCGATTCTTATTCACTCTTGGTATTCTACATTGACTAGTCATCCAAAACACCTTTATTTCTATTGCCTAATACGTATGATATAGTATGATATCTCATTATTAGATTCAACTGTATTATAGCCATGCATATTGTGACTTCGCTGTTAGTGTATAAGTATGTAACTCATTTATGCAAACATATATAACAAAACTGAGATGGTGACATTGTATTCATACATGAATAATACCATATATATATATATATATATATATATATATATATATATATATATATATACGTACATATATATATATATATATACACATATATATACGTACATATATATATATATATATATATATATATATATATATATATATATGTATATATATTTTCGCTGCATACAGATAGTGTTTACAAAAATGTATTATATCAACATTTCTAGCTTTTTTTTTATTTCCATTCACTTATTATTAATACGTCAGTAAAAATCGTTTACTATAATATTAACATTCTGAAACTGAATTAATTATGAAATTTATACAATTGCATAATCAGTTATCCTTAAAGGACATGAGTATAAAACAGTAATTATTTATAAAAAAATTGTGCATGTACGTATGTACGCACGTGAGAAGTAATAATTCTATACGATAATACGAGAATAACTTTATAACTTTATCAACAGGCAAATAATTAAAAGAAATAAAGCAATCGAAGTAGTGGACTGTCATTATAAGAACTGTTGTTAAAATCTAAATTCAATCACAAAAGTAAATTTTATAAAATGAGATTTGTTTCCTCATAGAGAATGACAACAATTATTCTTTTTGTCTAAAATTTCAACGATTATCATTTAATAATTAAATAAGTCAAAAAATACAAACCAAAACATAACCTCACTTTGAGAAACACACTTAAAATATTTTTAAAAAAGCTGCACGTACTATTTCTATCTCGAATATTCACAATAAATTTCTTTTTTAAATATAGGGCCACTATGATTTCAATTAATAAAACAATTATTTAAAAGCACACATATGGGTTAGATTTGTATGAATAGAAAACAAAAGTTGTGTCTTTATGAAGACTACATCCTGTCGATTGTTATTGCATCGTGCACGAGTCTCTTTATAACACACCTGAAGTAGTATAACGTCAAAAAGCTCTCCTAGCAATTGGCTTTATATTCATGTAGTCAGATTTCCATTTAAAGTGTATTTCAAAGTTTATTCAAAATAAACTTATAAGCAGCATATATTTTTCATTAAGTAACCGTCTGTTTGCTTTTAGATTATATTTTAATTTGCGTAAAACATTAACAATGTAACGAATTTCATTTAAAACAACAGGCTGCCTTTACAATTTATTGCTTTCAGTATTACTGCTATGGGACATAAGTGGTATTTTCAGCCGATTAAGTTCTGTTTCTTTTACTTATATTTTTAAAAGCAGAAAATTATTATATTTAATAATAATAAGCAGGCAAAAATTTTAAATACAAATTAATGTTATGGTTTGGGGGCTTTGTAAATATTAAATTATTTCCGGCGATGTTTTGACCAGATTAAAAATATACAAAAAAACGAAACATACTATTTAAGGTAGTATTTTTTATGTCTAGTCTTATACTGGTTAGCCCTATTATTTTGATCTAAAGCTATATATTAACTCATTTTTCGTTCAAAATATTTTAAATTTGCACCATTGTGTAATAGCATTTTCATTCCAATATGTTCTTCCAGATAAACTTGGTTTCTATTCATTATATTTTAGAAATGACATCCTTTTGGTTTAAATACATTAAGGTATAATTAAACATTTATAGAAAAAAAAATTCTGATCTCAAATTTAATCATCTTTGAACTTTAAAAATAGATTTATTCAATAAATTTGCTCAGTAGTTGCAAGCTTTATACTAATTCCAAAATAATTCGATTAATTAATTAGGTACAATTATATATTTCACTAAAATTTAGGTGAAACAACTAGGGATATGCTAAGATTAAAATATTTGCTACCTTTCTTTGAAAAGTAGATTTAGTTTCACGACAAGTGTAAAATATTATATTATTTGCACAAAAGTTAACTGATTAAAATTTTAACTTGGACATTCAGTCAATATTCAATATATAAATATAAATAACTCGTTTAGGGACGTTAATAATTTTTTTCAAAAAACATTACAATTTGATTAAGATAATGGTCAGCTCACTGTCTTTTTTATTTATTATCCAAGAAACTTTACAGCGCCAATACTAACCAACTATTTTTACTAGAAATATATAAAATTTAACTAGGCTTCTGATATCGAATTTTATACCACATTAATTTTTTCAACCTTCTCATTATTGAGTTTAAATAGCAAACATTTTTTAGGCAAAGAGTATAGTTCACTTAAATTCGTAGACAATGTAACGTCACATATTTATGTAATGGAACAAAAATAATATGTCAACAAAGCCATAAAAATATATGTGTATTGATTTAGAATATGATCAGTGCAAGCAAAAATGTTTTCAAAGAAAAGCCAATTCGTCAATATTTCTGTTTATGGACTTATCTTTACTTGTATAATTTCAAATAGGCAATAAGCATGTGATTAACTCACCGTAGTACGCGTTCTTTTGCTTGGTATTATAAATCATTGTACATCTTCTAATTTTCTACTCTTTTAAATACATAACTAACTATTATATTCATAATTGCATTACTAAATTTACTTTAAAATTTAATTTTTTTTACAATCTGATTAAACTGTCGTCTTTATTGTGATCATTTAGTTAAGTTAACAAGTTTTGCAAACACTAGACCAATTGATAACATAAGCATTTTCTCTAGGACAAATGACTATATGGAACAGACGAAAGCATTTTTTCTAGCTAAAAATAAAACAATGTCATATCAAAAGCAAACCTTGCTCTTGTGCAAACATTTTGCAGAAAATATTCATACCTGCATTTTCACCACATCACAAAGGCGCTCGCAATATAAATCAGATCTAAGGTAAATACATTTCGAGATCGCGCGCTCGTGAGATTCAAGTCATCTGAGCACCGCTCTCGCTAGTCGTAACAGGTTCTTTATATCGACTTTTATGTGTCGACTCAGTGTTAGCACTAACAAGCTACATAAGGAGTTCGCCTGCAATCCATTTATGCTGGATTCGTTTATGCCTTTACATGCGCAGTAAGCCTGGCCAAGGCGGAAATTGGACTGTTATATTTTGCGAAGGAAAAGTATTTATTATATATTCAAAATTTGACATAATGGAAAATAATACGGGCTATCGAATTTTATTTTAGGTTACCAAGTATAATAACACCTTCCTTAAGTATGGGAGGTGCCAGATTTATTAAAATTATTTTTTTTGGAGGCAAAATAGATAGTTCGACTGTTTTTTAATTTCTTCTCGACACAGTATGATGACCTATTGTTTATATGTGAACCACAAAAATTTATTTCAAGTACTTCATGAAATAAATAAGAAAGAAATTTGGGAGGGAGCTAACCATTTTCTTAATCCAATTGTAATTTAAAAGAAAAATTGTTTTCAACATAGCTAACGATTTTCTTAATCCAATTGTAATTTAAAAGAAAAATTGTTTTCAACATAGCTAACGATTTTCTTAATCCAATTGTAATTTAAAATAAAAATGGTTATAAGTTCAAAGAATATTGTTAAATATTAAACAAAATATGAAGAAAGAGAAACATAAAAATTATTAAAAGGGCAAAATTTAAAATTACCAAATAGCGCTAATATTTTTGAAATAATCTTCGAGCATAAATTAATGTGTAAATTTATACAATAATTCTAGTTTAACATGTGCCCAAAATACACAATTTTTTTTTAAACCGAATCTGAGCAAATACTGTGACGGATGACATATTTTTCATTACAGGAATCGAGTAAGAAGATATAAATGAAAAGAAACTAAAAAGTAGGGAGAATAAACCAGAAGGAATTTTATTTGAAAATAATTCGATCCATCAACTCCGAGTTTCAATATTTTCGAAATTTTTTTATAGTAAATTATCGGTTTTACGTCAAATTTGCTGAAATATATTATTTTAAAGTTAGAACCAAATATTACTATTTTATATCTGAACATACAAATTTATTGAAATATTATGGAGATTTTCTTCTTCAATTTCGCAGAACTTTCAAATAGAAAAAAACGCTTTGACATTTGCACTACGTGAATTTTAAAGCTATTTAATAAATTTGTTAATTAATTTGTAACTTAAAAAAGTACCCTGCATTTGTCAAAAAAAAAAATTATTTTCCACGCCAAAAACACGGACTTATAAGAAAATTTAGGTTTTGTATTTTGACCAGCTTTGAGCATAGCTTTAACTTGAACGAAAAAGGATTTAAATTGTGGTACAATTAACAATATTTTTATTACAATAGTTTTGGATCGTAGTATTAGAAACGAGTAAGCAGCTTGAAACACTCTGAATTTAAGAAATAGCTTAAAAAGAAAGAAGCCTGCAGGGGTTAACCGTAAGCTGACATGTCACCGTAATGTGTTCTTAGATATTTGTTTTCAAGGTCACTCTTATAAGCATGCTCCTGTCGCTAACTGGATAATAGTTTAATTGCCTGAAGCAATTATTTCGGGATAAAAAATACACTACTTTCATCTCCGTGATGAAAGTAGTGTATTTTTTAAATGCATTTAAACACGGAAATCGGTTGATTAGCTTAGGCGTGAAAGTAAGAGAGATAAACAAATAAACAAATATACTTTTCATTTCAAATATTAGTTAAAGTAGTCTGACAAAATACTGTTGCAGGAAATTAAGTTCTTTAGCACTGATATAAAATCATAAGTGGCATTATAGGTATTTAATGTTAAATAGAAATAAAATACAGGAAGACATTTTGAATTAAAAAACCTGAAAATTAAATTTTATGGTCATTTTAAACGATATTATACAAATAAATATATGTATAAATCAAATTGTATATCTCAATTTTCCTCTTTAAATTTAAAAAATATGTCCAAATATCTCATTTTTGGTTACGTTAAATTAACACACATACAACTCATAATGTAAGTCTGTCCGTCTATTCGTTCGGTCGTGCCAGCATAATGAACATTTGTCCCCAACACATTCATGTGACAGTTTCTTATGTATGTAAAAAACTTGGTAATTCCACATTGGACGTTGATTGAATAAATAAAAATAAATTCATTATTTATTACAATTTTAATTTGGTTATTTGTCATAATAGTTTAAAATTTTATAAATTCTTTTAACACAAAATTACATAGTCCTATTTGTTAATAATTCCATACTTTCCCTATAGGTCTTAAAGAAATCATGGACTATATTTGTTATAAAAAAACACGCGCTCGCTAAAATGTATTGTAATTTTATCCGTATGGTTTAAGATTCATTAGCTCCGATAGTAAATACTGAGCCACCAAAAAAACGCAAAACCCAAATACTGCTGAATAAGAGGAATCATCCAAATTATTTGATAAATATATACGAGGTCACGTATACAAAAAAAACTATTGAATTTAGAACTTTATCATATTTTTAATTTGGATAAAAAGTCTTAAAACTCCATATAAATGACAAATCAACTGCAAAATAATTTTGTGTTTTAAAATTTACGTTTTGCGTAATGTAAAATTTAAGTCTAGTATATGAAAAATATTATTTATTTACAGGGAGAGAATTAATATAAATTAATATAAAAAAAATTATATAAATAACATATATGCCTAAATGTTTATATCCGCTTCAGTGTATACAGGACCCTGCTAATGTAGGTTAAGTTCGTATTTAACATATTATACGTATTCCATCTTTTTAATTGTTAATTTGTTTACCTGAAAAACTGTTAAGTCATTCGCATCTATTTGTACTTTTGCATACTAAAACTAACAGACACAAAGCATTGAGAGTATCATCAAGTTCTCCAATAAAAATACAAAATATAATGAAAAATAATTTATATATTTTTCTTTTTGAGCATGAATATTTATATTACATAATCACATATTATATTAAGAAAAATAATCATGTTTTTATGAAATTTTGGCTACTGAATAAATAACATCAATATAAACAATTTATATTATTGCTGAATATATTATTTTCGCCATAATCTGTTTCCTTATATGTTTGCTTCGATTTCTGTAACTATATTAAATTAGAGCTTAAAAGAATTACACAAATATTTAACATTAATTATTACATGATTCTAAAATCCTCACCTAAATATTACATAATCAAAAAGTCACCCTTATTGAAAAGGTAGATAAGTTTACAACCGTCGCCTTCGCAAACTAATTAAAACTCTCCACAAAAACGTCAATTGTCTTGCCAGCTTTCGCCTGCGTATTGTTTCATTACGAACTCATTTGCATGGGTGCTGTTCCTGATTCAATACGCAGCGCTTAACGAAGGCGCTTCGGCCAGAATTTGCGCAATTAACAAAAATTGACAAGTTACATTGCGTGAGTTGCGGCGCTTTCGTAAGGGATGAGCCATGAAATGAAAACGGACAAGGCTATGTAAGGCTATATTAAGGCTTAGGAGCACATTTATTAATATTGCCTTACAAAGCCAGAGACCAATATTACTGAATAATCTGAATTCGACTATATTTAAAATCGTTTTCTTACTAACGTTTGTATTTGTTTTAATTTCGATATTAAAAAATGATTCAAAATTTTTTTATATAAATATTCATCAATATCTTTGCAAAATAAATATTTAAGTAACAGTTCATCAACTCTGTTTTACATTATATACGTACAAGAATATTAGATAGAAGCTTATAGAACTACGGTATTCGATGTTGTTTCATTGTGTTTGATTTCCAATATACCTATATTTATTGTTTATGGAATTTTTTAAGGTGTGATTAGAAATATTTATTTTGCAATTTCATAAATGAGTAATATATTTAAATATCGATATAAATCAACAAAAAATCAACAAAGACTACAAAAATGTAGTTAATGTAATTCCTTGATATTATTACAAAGGGAAGATGTTTGGAGAATTTATTTCACTTTAAAATAGATTACAGGAAAAATTTACAGCATTGTTTATACATGAATTTAAAATACATGTTCAAATGAAACATTAAAAATTATTGTTATATTTTAACAAATATTTTAATATTTTTCCCATAGCGTTTGGATACGTATGAAATTCAACAGAACAGTTGATATGTAGACACATATCAACTGTTCTGTTGAATCAAATTAACTGTACTATTTGTTGTCGAGAAACTTTATTGTGTTCCTTTAAATTCAATAGGTAATTCTAACTATCATACTGTGGGTTTACCTTCACAATGAAAAAAGAAACGTCCAAATTCGTGATATTTGGCACGTTTGTATTTAAAGTGTTAATAGTAAAAATAAATTTGGCAGGTCTACGTATTTATAACTCCTGTGCAGTCATGAAATAAAATCATTAAAATAATCACGATACCACTTCCACACGGAAAATGAAACTGATTTTTTGTTATTTGCACACCCCTTTATATAGGACATCGTTGAAATGGTTTTTAAAAAATAATAAGAGTGTGTCATTCACACTTTTCCGATACGATCTTTGTATCGAAAATTCTTTAGGGAATTTAATTATTTATTAAAAAAATCTATGTCATATTCATAGTTACTCCATAGCGCTGGACTTATGAAAACACTAAAAGTATAACAATTTACAGTAGACATAAAATATAAATAACAGATAATAAAACAGAAAAACACATATACTAATTTAAATTAAACACGCAACTAAAAATTAAATGTGAACAATGAAGCAATTTCATAATCGCCTTCCTAAATAAGTCAATGGAATAGATCAAGATTTAACGCCTTTCGCAATACCACGTTGATAAAATGTATGAAAAACTAATGAACGCTGCAGGATATGCGTGCACATTGTAGGCATTTGAAATAAACTATGACTTCATCCTTTCACGTAATAGCCAGTTGGATAAACCGAAGGGATATCAACGTAATTAGTTACTAATTTAAGAAGAATTGCATAATTAAAAGCAATTTCGGACGGAATTAAAGTGAATTACAATCAGCCTTGCCTATTATTAAGTCTGAAGCAAAGAAATGAGCACAGTACTTGTGTATTTTTTATATGTAAAATTTATTAATCTTTTGAAAACCTTCTCCAAAATAACCAAATAAGTCATGAAATCAGATGTTATCGGTCATGGAGTTATCGGTTCTCTACTTGATGCGGAGAACAGATAACTGCATTGGTTTAAAAAATACTACGGACTAAAATAATTGAACACGGTCACTATACATCCTGTTGTGAAACTCATTAGAATACCACATGACAAATTATAGCACCCTGTAGGCCTTCTAACAGATTTCTAACAATGTTATAATCGTGAAATGTTAAATAGTTATCCATAATTGAATTTGAGAAAATTGAGCACCTTCCCATTTAATACGTTATTCCACTTTAAGTTGCCAGGAATGCATATTAATGACACATTTACTTAAATTATATTGTAGGTTATTACTCAGACTCTCTTAAAATACTTAGTACCATTTTGGAACATCTTACATTCGGATTGCTTTCCTATTTCCAATAATATTTTCACACCGTCGTTAAAAAAAGGCAACGAGCGATGCTGACAACTGAGGACTAATCAATAATGTAAAAAACTCTGGGTCTGTAAAAAAATGTTTCTAAAAAAATTGAACCAACTTCAAATAATCGACGTATGAAAAGCGCACTGAAAAGTATAAATTATTGAAAATATGACTTAATTTTTACGATAAAATATTAGGTTACTGAACACAAATGAAGTACGGTTACTGAACACAAATAAAGTTGAAAAATACTGTTACCACTATAGATTTCTGGAATCGGTAACATTTCGATGCTTTTCTCCTCTTTTACGTACATGTGCGTACAAAGTTCTATGTAAGTACTAGTATTTTCAACATTTCATACTTTTCAGTGCACTTTTTATACGGTGGTTATTTGAATTCGACTCAATTATTTTGTAAAAAAATGTTTCTTTTCCATTTTGAATGTCCATGATGTTCTATGATCCTTAGAATATTGCAAACTGACAATGGATTTAAAATCAATAATATCTCATTTATTGAAGTGGGAACAAGTGTTTGCAGAATTTAATTACCCTAAATATATTCACATACATCGACATGCACTTGTGTATGCGAGCTATCTCATACATATATACATACGGATATGTAAATCACATTTTTTCTTTTGGCTGCACATTGATCATTATTTCAAGCCTGTATATATCAGTAATTATTATATACCTTCCTGCAAACTTCCTAGATACTTCACATTTTTGTATATATCTACATATGTGTGGGTACTAATATACTTGTTGTTACATCTCTTTTTACATATCTGCATATATTTGTTTATCTACATACTTACGTACTGATGTAAAGATAATTCATGGATTTGTTCATTCTTGTCCACAATCATCTACCTAGCTACAATTATAATATCTCAGTCGCTTCATGTCTTATTATGTACCTGCATTTACTTATATCAATATTTCCTTTGTTATTTCCTTGATTATTTTAAGATATTGCTTATTTTACGACAAGAGAAACAAGTTTAATATTGAAAAGTTAGTCAGAAAACTCATCACTTTCCGACTTCATCAATATATCCTGATTTTACTAAAAGGTAAATTTATTACTAGATTATCACCAGAGCTACAGCATTCAAATTTAATGACGATCCTATGCTATTCATTGTCGAGAAATTCTATGATTACTTTATTTTTTTCACCAAATTCTACCTAATATTTTATAATAGAACGTGGTGTTCATCCAAAAAAAAAGACAACGTACAAATTGTTTGATAAATGCGGGAGATATGAGTTAATACACACAAAATAGAACGTACTACGCAGCATTAGGCTAAGGTATTGGAACCTGAATTTCAATGACATAGTTTCTGCTTAAAACCCAAACACTAATTAAAAATGGCGGAATCGAAAATCTCCATATTTTAAGAAGAACTGAAGAGTGGGAACTCGGGTTTCAATAACAGTCACTTGGCTTGAGACCTGCGATCTTGATTTAAAAACAGCAGATTCTTAAGTCTCACGATTTAGGCAGGCAATACTTCATAACATTAAAATCGAGTAGTAGGAGCTTAGATTTCAGTGGCAAAATTTGGCTTGAAAAACAGAATGCCAATTTGGAAACAAAATATGCTCAAGTTTCATGATTCAAATAGGCAGTACCGCCACAGGCTAGAGACTAAAATGTTAAAACTCAGAGTTTTATGCCAGAGTCTCAGCTTAAGATTCAGAATACTAATTTAAAAACAGCAGATCGTCAAGTCTCGCGCAATAGTAGACTAGGCAATGCCTCTGCAGCATCAGGATTGAGGAGATGAAATCCCGAAGTTCAATGACAGAGCCTATTCTTAAGAGCCACAATACTGAGTTAAAAACTGCAAACCCTCAATTTTCTCTATTTCGGGAGACAATACCTCTGCAATATTAGAATTTATTTATCAAATATTGAAATAAATATTGTTGTATTTTCGTGTAGACTGAATACGTCAGCCAAGTTAATTAGGAATCAATTAAGTCAAAGTAATTTAAAAATCGATAAAAAATTAGTATGTACAACCACATAGGAAACTTAAATTAAAAAAAAAATCTTAAAAAAGAAGTTTCATGCTTTTGTGCATACCCGTATAACACTTATTTACCTTTTTACTTTGTTACTTTCATGCTACATGAACACAACTCGATGACTTCACATCTCATCATTGAAAAGTTACTGTCACGAACTTCCAATGCCATTATTTTACCGTCCGTACGTTATATCGTCCTGAGTCGTGTCATTTTATCACTAGGCATATATTACCCAAACCAGCGACTGTGCTGTTCAGTGTCGAGGAATTCTATGGTGTATCATCAAATTTCATAAAGACATTAACGACGAGTCACGAGTTCACACTGTGGGTAAACCGTTCCTAATAAAAAAGAATAATTAGTTGATAAATATATATATGAGGTCACATACGTAAAAAAAACTATTGAATTGAGAACTTTATCATTTTTTTAATTTGCATAAAAAGGTTATAAAACTCCAAATAAATGAATTAAATCAACTGCAAAATAATTTTTTGTTTTAAATTTTACGTCTAGTATGTAAAATTTACGTCGAGTATATGAAAAATTTATTGTATTTTTACAGGGAGAGAATCAATATTAAATAGTACAAAAAATTTGATTTAAATAATATATAGGCTTAAATATTTATATCCGCTTAAGTGTATACAGGAGCCTGCTAATGTGGGTTATATTTTTATTTAACATATACGTATTGCATTTTTTCAATTGTTAATTTGTTTACCTGAAAAACTGTTAAGTCATTTGCATCTATTTGTACTTTTGTATATTAAAACTAACAGACAATAAGAATTGCGAGATAATCAAGTTCTCCAAAAAAATAAAAAACATATTGAAAAATAATTTATATATTTTTCTTTTTGAGCATGAATATTTATATTACATAATCACATATTATATTAAGAAAAATAAAATGGTTTTTATGAAATTTTTCTTTACTTCTGTTCCAATAAATTCTTTCTCTTTTTTGTTCCCTTTTATAATTAAACCCATACTTGAAAACAAAATTTAATGAGACTTCCTAAATTGGTGGATTTTGAAATTCTCATTAATATAGTTTAAGGAAATATTCTCTGAAATTCAAATGGCACTATAGAATCAAAATTTTAATGCGACCGCTTTATAAATATTCATATATAATTCGATTTTAGTCTAAAGGCAGGATTCCTATAGACTCTACACGATTGGATTGGGAATAATAATTTATCAAAAACGCATTCTGCAAACTCGGAATCAGTTAATAAGTCCGCGAAAGAACCAATGACCCTGGCTCCGGCAGCATTCACCAATTATAAGTTGGAATACAAGTTTCCGCAATGAGTTGTTGATTTGAGCTGTCAACCGGTATTTACAACGGAGATGTGGCGACATTCTTACTGCGTTCATATAGAAACAATGGAGAATGTAGGCCGTACTCTGTTTTGCGATTGGTTTGGGTGTTATTGAAATGAGTACCTCTATGCAAAACTTTTAATTGACTGACTTTGTTAAATATTTGAATGATTTCTGGATCACATATTTACATTAGCAGCCTGGAAATCTTATTAAATTTATATTTCAGCTATTCAAAGTAATATCCTGTTCTCTGTATTATTAAGTAAACTTTCATTTTTCGTATCTGATAATTTCCTGCGCTCACGAAGTCATCACTTTTTGCTATACCACCGTTTAGAATCGAATTAAATCAGAACTTTCCCGGGATATTTAATTGTTTAACAACCCGATCGCGGCTGCACTAGATTATGATTTGTTTATGTTGAGTAGAAGTAATTTGTCAAATTGTATCATCCTTCCCTTTTGTAGTTCTTGTATACTTATGTATTCATATTTAATCTAATATTTCAACTTTTTTAAAGCAATCATTTTTTATATTTACGAATGGATTACCTATAACGTATCAATAAATGTGTGTGTGCAAATACGTATAAAAATTGAATGTGTACCTTAAACACACTTTCTTGCGATGCTGTATTCGAATTATGATCAACGAAGAGCAAAAATAAATGTAACGGGGAATAAAAGTAATATTAACGATTAGATATAATAAAATGGTGATGAATGAAATAACACTTTTCATTACCTTCAATATTTCAAAATTTATTTTATCCATTTCATTTTCAGGCATGCTCATATATCGATGGTTCAATTTTAAGAGATGCTCATTTATCGATCCTCATTGTCTGCATAACCGTTATTCTAGGATTCTGCAAAACTTCTGTATAATAGTGTAATAAAAATAGTCTACGCGTTTAGAGTTAATTTTCTAAATTTATTTTAAATATGGAGTAACTAGCTCTCAACACATCGTAGGCTCCAGTCGTATTGTTCAATTCATGATCGTAACACATATATGGCTAGGCTTACGATAAAACACAATATTCTTTCCTTGGTACCTGATTTGTGTACCTGATTTTGATATATTCAAGTATATCATATGTGATTAACCGTGTGGACAGAATGTTGCTAGAAAGTGCACTTCACTAGCTTGCAAAGTGCCGCTTCTTTCTCTTTTTATTTCTTCTTTATAATTCAACTCATACTTGAACATAATCTTTAATGAAATTTCCTAAGTCGGTTAATTTTGAAATTCTTACTATTTTAGTTTACGGAAATATAATTCTCTCAAATTCAAATGACACTACAGCATCATAATTGTAACGCGAACTGTTTGTAAATACTAGTATAAACTTTTTAATCAATGAAATGGTAGAATCTGAATAAACTCTATGGGATTGGATTGGGCATAATAAATGAGCAAAAACGCACTCCGCAAACTTGGAATTGATTAATAAGTCCGCACAATTACCAGTGACTCTCTCCAGCAGTTTTCACTAATTATAAGTTGGACCTCTGCAATATCAGAATTTGTTGATCTAGTATTGAAATAAATAATGTATTTTTGTGGGAACTAAAAATATCAGCAAACTTTATTAGGAATCATTTAAGTAAAATTAGTTGAAAAATCGATGAAAAGATTATTATCTGCAACCACATAGGAAATATAACGTTAAATAAAACCCTTTAAAACGAATATTTGTGCTTTTGTGCATATACATATAACACTTACCTACCTTTTTACTTTGTTAGTTTTATACTACATCAACACAAATAAACATAATTTTACTAAAGAGCAAAGTTATACCGTCCTGAGCCGTGTCTTTTTAGACTATCAAATGTAGCAAACAGGCTCCCACTTCATTATTTCCGTCACATATGATGATAGCTGAATAGATTTATAGGACATAAATTGTGTCATAAAATAGTAACTTGAAAAATTATCAGACCGTATTACACTTATTTTTATTTATCGGTAATATAATTAATTTCACAAACTACTTAGTTAGAAAGGTCAAATTTTTAAGAAATTGCAAATTACGAATTTTGAAGTATTACTAATCATAGAAAAATCTATTGTTTTCAAAAATTATTAATCATTATTGTCGTTGTAAAAATATAATACGTTGCAACGGTTCACTAGATATTTAGATATAATTTTGTTTCAAATTTGGTTTAGCATAACTTCTCAAATCGCGCTAACATTAAAAACTATCCAGAACTTGGCGTAGTCACTTCTTTAATTTTCAATTACACCATCATACTTTTACCGTTCATATAAAATGCTTTTCATATAAATACTTTACATTGAACTAGACAATACTGAATTCTATAAAATATCCGCATTAAGATCGAAATTAGTCACAATGAAAAAATTACATTAATTTTTATAAAGGAAGCATAATTGGAATAAACCTAGCATTAAACAATTGAATTTAATTTTGGAGAAATTTTGCAAATTTTTGGAATGTTGTTAAGATCATAATATCCTTTTTTGAGAATTTAAAAAAATCTATTTTCTCTATATATAAATAAAGCAAACATTTAAATTAGGTTTATTACGGATAACATAATCACTTAAGTACCCACCACGCATTGGAGCGAGATGCTGAGTCGGAAGCGGGAGGCAAATCACTCTCCACTGTGCTATAGTCGCCTCAATTCCAATACAGTCCGCCCTGTGGCGTGATAATAATTAACATTTCAACCTCTTACCGTTTTTCGCCCTGAGTGCCTTTATATAAATCTGTCAAATAACGGAGCGAAATGTTATTTCTTAGAATATTTTAACAACAAAAAAGGTAATTTAAAAGATATAAAGATTGGCCCCTATTTCAGCAAACAAAGGGACATCTGATTTCTTCTCCATGAGTCGACCTCGACCATAGCAGTTCGGAAGTCAAGCTCTAGAGAAACTATATGCACGTGTATATTTATATTATTAGTCATGTATATTTATATTATTATATATCGACTTAACAAAAACAAAACTCGAAAATCTTATTGTATTTTAATCTATCAGTATTAATCTAATAAATATTTTAAGTTATTGTTACGTAAATCGTGTTAAAAATGCAATAACAAGGAAAATTTTAGAATATTCAGAGTATTTAAATTCTGAATGTTTGGCGGCCCTTTCAAGACAATTTTTAAATACAAGCAAGCCGGTACGCGGTCCATCGGCAGATTTATATAAGGAGGAATGTATGGTTTTTGTGCAAAAGATCAATACATTTTTTTGTTGTGCTCTACACCTTTGTAGTTATTTAGAGAATAAATTATAATAATGGTTTTTCTATTCGGTCAGTATTAAAAGTGGTCCTTCCAATGAAATACAGAATTTCCTCTCTTTTGTAACTCCATAACGATGAACACGTTACTGATCAACAGAATTAGAAAAAATTTATAGTGTGAAAAATTATAGCTTGGATTGGAAAAAATGCTTTACTTATTTATGCTTCACAAAAGGACAGCATTAACATTTTCGCATTTTTGTTTAAATAGTCCTCGGTTTAAATCAGTTTTAAAAACAAGCAACGAAATTAACCAGTGCCTTTTTGATTCGCAGCAAATAAGTTGAACAGTAAATTTATCTGCCCCATAGTTTTCTGAGCGAGGTTTTAAACTCATAACGTTGATTGCCAGATAACACGGATCAAACGACTCTTCGTGAAGTTAAATAAAAGTGTGTTCGTGTCAAAATGGTATATTGCGTTTAGGGTCTTTGAAATTCGTTCGAAGCTTCAACAGAGCTTTTGAATTTGAAAGTGTCACTAAGTATAGCGTTTTGTAAAGCTTTTGTTTAAATAAGTGAAACTTTGAATTGAATTTTGTCGAGCGGAGCCGGAGTTACGAGAGGGTGACGCAATTTCGCCGAGCGTATTTCAAAGTTTTAGATGAAGGCGTGAATATTGATTGGACGCCGAGTCAAGTCAGACGGTTTAAATTCACGATCGTGTTTTTGGGAAATTTTGAAATAAAGTATTTAAAATCTTATTTAAAAGATATTTAATTGCAATTTAACGGTTTAAATTAATAGAAATTGCAGGAGAATGAGATTTTCACTTGGCGGCTAGCAATCTATGCAGATATCAGTTATTATACATACACACACACACACATATATATATATATATATATATATATACACATATGTATATATATATATATATATATATATATACATATGTATATATATATATATGGTCTGAATGTAGTAGACAATTATAAGCAAATGCTTTTATTTGTGAAAATGATAGATAAAATATTGCACCAGTGCTGTAATATATTTCAGTTGTGAACAAAAGTTGATGCTGATGGCTATAAAGATATCTTATCGTTTTTGTCTTTAACTCTTCTCTTAATTCCTACTAGTAATAGATAAACCTGTCTAAAAAGACTGTTTGGCACAGAAAGTAACACTTTTTTTTGTAGATTTTAAATCAAAATTTTTTTCAATGCTCTAAGTAGAAATCATGTGATTACATTTATTTCCAACTTAGTGTCAAGGGCTTAGTGTTAAAGGAAAAACTTAGAGTCAAAGGCAAAACTTTGTGTCAAAGGCAAAACTTAGTGTCAAAATCAAAATGTATATCGATTAACACTAACTGAGAGTTTAGAATATATAACTGTGAACACAGTTTTCTAAATATATATGTCAGGCTCTAAAATTTGTTGACCAAAGTTTACAGTATACAGAGTTATAACTACCAGATGAATTAAAGATTTTGTTTTGAGTGAAAACTTCTATTTGCTCGTTAAGTACGTGATAACTGGTCGAACTTTCTTTTGTTACAAAATATGTACCGATTTCAGTCGCTAATTACACGACACTAACAATGCGTTAACATAGGTTTAACTTGTAATCGGTATCCCATATCTACCTATGTATGTGGCGTTATTGGATTACTTTAAGCACATGCCCCTGATTGAATTAATGTTAAATAAAGTTGTAAATCAGTGTGGGTTAAGGACTACTAAGACCTAAATTGAGACTGATTATATAAATAAAAATCAGTATAAATTGGAAAGTTACAAAAAAAATTAAAAACATTGTCTCATATAAAGTGTAAATATGCTTTGAACCCAGAAAACTCAAAAAGGCCAAGGCTGAGTAAATAGGCTAAATAGGCTACGACAGCGTCGAAAAGAAAATGAAAAAAACGCAAAACGCTTACGTACATGGCTAATCAGGATATATGGGTCTTAAGTATGCTCGGAATTATATAAAATACAAATAAGAGGAAAACGCATGTTAAACGAAACCAAAGAAATCTAAAAAGAACCTAGGGCCAACCAAATGACTACAATGGCGTCTAAAATTAGCTGGCACATCGAGCATACAGTATCCAGCAACTGTTAAAACATACACGAAATCTGTATAGGCGTTGCTGGAAGGCAACACAGAAGTCAGCATCGGTCATCAAGGCGCGTACAACAATAGAGTGTGCCGTACGTGCAATCGACGCTCAATATGTTTCAGCTCTGCTGGGTTTTCATTGAAAGACGCACAGCAAACAAATGTATTAAGCGTGACAAACCCAACCCGATAAGGGAACACAGAGATAGGTAATTAAATTACATTTTAAAAAGAAACACTTGTTACTACTTTATCCCGACGATTTCACAAAAAATCTGCAAAGCGTAAAGGAACTACGACTTCCGGTTTTTTTTTCATTTTGTCATATCCGTTGGCGGAAGATTACAAGAAGGAAGTAAAGCTTTCAGTTAAAATAAAAGCAGATGTGATGGCAAGTTACAAAACAAATATTGAGGGAACGTTCTCATATGCTTCAAGTTGGTGTGAGTTATATCTCGGGTGTCCGTTGAATGATGTATCGTTGGATAGTCCTTTAATTGCGATAAATGAATATCACATTTTATATATATATTTATTAATAATCCGATATATCTTCAAAATTACATTTAATATTATTTTTTCTATCATTTTTCAAATGAATTTGCAAAAAAATAAAACTCCGAAAAAATGAGATAAATGAGATAAGAAATAAATATTTAGAAATTCCGAGAAACTCCGAGAATATGTTATTGTCTATCATGCATCAAGGGGCCGCATTCCTCTACATCAGTTATATAATAGTTTATCTATAGTCTAGAAAGCATAGATGACTTTCAAACTCATGTGCATCACTTTATGAGTTTCATTGTGGTCATTCAGCTATAAAAGCTGTACGCAGCATGGAGCAGAGCATATCTGGCGATACTGTTTCTAAAGCTACTGTAAGACGATATTTTCAGTCTCTCCATTTAATTGATTTTGATATCGACAATTTAAAAAAGGTTATTGGCGAAAATAACTAACTTTCAATATTGAATTTATTCACTAAACTTAAAGGTTCTCACAGCATAACAGAGAAATATTTTGTCAGTGAGTAAAATCATATAAATACGGTATTTTGATACCCTATAAATTGAGATATAAAATTTAAGTGCTCTTCTATTTTTATTAAAGGCCCATAGCAAGGGATGAGGAGTGGGTTGTGTATGGGAATAATATCCATAATCGTCAGTGTTAAACTAAAAGAATTTGATCAACCATAGTATCGTAAAATAAAATTCATCGAAAAAATATTATTTGTTCATGTCCTACATTTTTGAAAAAATACATAACAAAATATTTTCTAGTAATAGTAACACTATTATCCCGACAGTTCATAAATACAAATTTAAAAATTCAGATTATGAAATCCATCGGTATCCCCAACATCACGAAGTTTTCTTTCACATGATAATTTCCTGTAACACGTTTAAAAATTGCTCCATTAGAATTATTGGATAGATTAGTAATCAATAAATGTGTCTAGCTTTTGTTTATTTATAATCCAGGGGGATATAAGAATAATTGATTTATCCTCCGAAACATTAAGAAAACGAAATCATACTAAAAATGCAAATTACACTTGTATATATATATGTATATATATATATATATATATATATATATACATACATATATATATATATATATATATATATATATATATATATATATATATATATATATATATATATATATATATATATACTATCTATGGTCATCAGCCTAACCCAAAATATCATTAAATTTCGCAGCATTTGTTTGTTTTGACTAGAGTTATTCATAAACCATGACGTTGAAGTTCTTTCTAGTTTCATTGTCCTGGTGGATACTTGAATTGTATGAGGAAAACTAAATCGTCCGGAGTAAGATGAGCTTACGCGTAAGAGATAAGACAAAAGTGAAGTTTGAGTTATCATTGACTAGGTTTAAACTTAAAATGATTCTATAAATGCGGTTGAAAATATTTTTTTCTATACAAATCTAAAATATAAACACATATGTTCTATTAGAGAGGCTATTGATGAAATAGAAAATTGCCTACGAATTAATATTGATTTTTTCAAAACATTTTTTCATTTAATCCTCAAAAGAATTGGCTTTCAAAAAGCTTTTTGCGAATTTTTTTTTCGATTCACTATGGAACAAAAACTTGCTTGTTGCTCGGTTAATTTTTAGTACGTGAAGGATCTTGTGTAATAATGATGCAAGTGCGTTGAAAATATAGGCTGAACAATTATTTTTTTATCAATTTTGTATTTTATTTAAACACATTTTGTAGCTCCATTGTGGATAGCTGTATAAAAACAAGGTGACCACACATATACATATAAAAACAAGGTGATGTTGTTGATTTTTACGTTATTTTGTCCAAAAGAAAGTACTAAAATAAAAATAATCCTTAATGTATTTAAATAATGTCGTCATCGTGGTGTGTTAGGTTGATCACAAGGCATACGGTCTTTGAAGACGCGGGGCACCGCGGGGACCCGTGAGATTGCTCTCTTAGCAATAAGTCTATCATATGTATCAATTAGGTACATTAAAGTGGAAAAATAACTAAATAAAGCTTTTTGACTTCTTTCATGAAAACTTTTTTTATTTGTTACAAGAAATATGAAGAGAAAGAAGGCTTCATATTAAATATAAGTTAAATTTTACATCATGATATTATCAAAAGCATAATGTATGCTCTGTTTGCTTGGGGTATGCTCTTTAGATTCGAGCACCTATTAAATAATCATTTATGGACATGCTCTATACGATACATACGTATTATATTGTAATTCGACCAATATTTTAAAGAAGGTATTGGAAATAATAGTGGATAAACTTAGGAATAGTTACAAATTATTGAAATAAGGCGAAGATTATATTAACCGCTACATAAACTGAAGTATATTATATAATTTTGGTAATCTTGTCTAATCACAATTTATTGCATAAAATGGAACAACATATAATAAGCTGCTTTGTGATTAATTTTCCTTTAGATTATATTATCCTCTATGTGGATACTAAGTAATTCAATACAGCTGTAGGCATTCAAGGAGAATTCTCCAGACCGTGCAGACTCCGGTTATAATTCTAATTTGAGACAATGGCCTGGGTTTTGAGCATTTCTTTAACCATAGCAAATTTTTTTTTCAATTTTAGGCAATGAATAAGTATGTATATTTAAATTATAATTTATATATTTACATACATATGTACGTACATACATATACACTCGTGTACGCTTGTACATCTTTGGACTACTTGGCCTATTCTGATTCATCACTACCAATACTCGTAATTATTACACATAAATTTGCTCTAAATGAAACAAAAAATATTAATATCGTTATGTAGAAAAGAAAATAATTACAATGATAGTGAAAATAGGTTACAGTTTTCTAAATATTTTAGAATGTATCTTTCGAGATAGATTAGATTTGGACTAACCATGTAGCGTTTTTGAAAATTTTTGTGCTATTGGTTTCATCCTTTTTCAAAGTTTATTTTGACAAAAGTACCGAATTATTGCAATTTGTTTCCTTAAATGTACATCATTGTGATCACCAATAATTTTTTAGATTCTTACTCACTCGGAAAAATGATTATTTCTCCATTCTGAGATTCTAATAAAAACAGAAATAATTTTTTTTCTGTATTTTTTTTTGTTTAAAATAAAAAAGTATATAATTTCAAAGTTTAAACGATAAAATCATAGTTTGTGACGATATTATTGCACAATTTGTGCCAATTTCTACGTATAGAATTTACAATTTGTTTTCAAAAGAATATATATTGTTTAACAAAAGCTGTATTAAGAGTGATGGAAAGTGAAAACAAATAAAGTAATAAAATAGTGCCTTAGTAAATGGAAAGGATACATTTCTTTTCCTAGGTGGAGTGTTATTGATACGAGTGCTTTGAAAGAAAAGAGAGCTAGCGTATATTAAGGAAGCTCAGATCCTTCTGCGTGATATGTTACAGCATGTTGGTTTAACACTGTAAGGTCATGAACAAAGGTGAAGACTTTTTTGTCTGTAGTTACGATAATTATGCAAAACTTATATCTCGATACAGCTTACGTTTTTCTTACTATTTTAAAATCGCATCGCAAAATTTCAATTAACATCTTAGAATGTTTTACCATCTATGAAAAATAATAATTCTGCAGCAAAAAACGACCTCACCTATTTTAAAGTTAGCTAACAGTAGTAACTTTGCAAGAGAAATGTTAAAATTTAGGTATTGACTTATTAGGTAAGTAACATTATAATAAATTCAGCTGCCAGCCAAGTTTTGAGAAAATAATTATTTAAATATATTTTAAATTTATGTTCTTTCTTATATTCTTTGAAATGGGTTGTGATTGGCTTAGAAGTCACAGACCACCATTACCATAACCACATTTTTGAAAAAATTGCAATCTTACTCTGACATGAAAAAAATCGTTCAAAATTATCATTCTTCAACGTCGAATTATATGGATAATTTTAATTTGATTCAAATGAATGGCAAATAAATTGCACCTCAATTTCAAGAAAGTCCTAATTTTTGTCCTTTTCCTTATGTTTCTGTCCCCAACAAAGTGAATACAATTACACATTTACTTTTTATTTTTCAATTATTTGATTGTAATTCCTCAATGCCAATTTATTAATATTTAATTAGAATTATTTTTATAATTATTTATATATTAAGCTTAGTACTTTCAAAATTATGATTACTGATGATCGTGTTTTATATAAGACTGCAGTGAGATAGCCACTTCATCGTTTTGTTTTAATAGGTAATGAAATATTGATACAAAATCGATTCAAGCAATTTGTCAAAGAAAATAAGTTTCCAGCTTCCTCATTTTTTAGCAATAGCCTAGTCCTAAATATTTAGAATTTATATAAAAATAGCCTAGTCCTAATAAGATACGAGATAAGAATGTGGCTGGGCTGATTTCGATACTTACCCTTTATATTACAGCAAATCACTTCACATTAAATTGATTTATCTACAATTTATTTAATAAGCGATTTTCAAGCACTTCCATGATTTATTATTAAATGTAATTTTTTTTTATAATTTTAATAGTAATATCCCAATTCCAAATTTATATATTTGTAAATTAAAATTATCCATATAATTCGACGTTGAAGAATGATAATTTTGAACAATCCATTTTTTTCATGTCAGAGTAAGATTGCAATTTTTTCAAAAATGTGGTTATGGTAATGGTGGTCTGTGACTTCTAAGCCAATCACAATCCATTTCAAAGAAGATAAGAAAGAACATAAATTTAAAATATATTTAAATAATTATTTTCTCAAAACTTGGCTGGCAGCTAAATTTATTATAATGTTACTTACATAATAAGTCAATACCTAAATTTGAACATTTCTCTTGCAAAGTTACTACTGTAAGCTAACTTTAAAATAGGTGAGGTCGTTTTTTGCTGCAGAATTATTATTTTTCATAGATGGTAAAACATTCTAAGATGTTAATTGAAATTTTGCGATGCGATTTTAAAATAGTAAGAAAAACGTAAGATGTATCGAGATATAAGTTTTGCATAATTATCGTAACTACAGACAAAAAAGTCTTCACCTTTGTTCATGACCTTACAGTGTTAAACCAACATGCTGTAACATATCACGCAGAAGGATCTGAGCTTCCTTAATATACGCTAGCTCTCTTCTCTTTCAAAGCACTCGTATCAATAACACTCCACCTAGGAAAAGAAATGTATCCTTTCCATTTACTAAGGCACTATTTTATTACTTTATTTGTTTTCACTTTCCATCACTCTTAATACAGCTTTTGTTAAACACTATATATTCTTTTGAAAACAAATTGTAAATTCTATACGTAGAAATTGGCACAAATTGTGCAATAATAACGTCATGAACTATGATTTCATCGTTTAAACTTTCGAATCATATGTTTATCTTATTTGAATAAAAAAAAATTACAGAGAGAAAATCAATTCTGTTTTTATTTGGATCTCAAAATGATGTACATTGATGTACATTTAATATGAACATTTAAGATCAACACAATGATGTACATTTAAGGAAACAAATTGCAATAATTCGGTATTTTTGTCAAAATAAACTTTTAAAAAGGATGAAACCAATAGCACAAAAATTTCCAAAAACGCTACATGATTAGTCCAAATCTATAATAATAGCAAATTTGTAGTTTTTTCAATCGCATTAAGTGCAGAAATCTGTTAAACGAATATTTTATCGTACGCACATGGTTTAGAATTTTATTTTTATAAGATATTTTTAAAAAATTAAAATGAAATCTTGAAAGATACATTCTAAAATATTTTGAAAACTGTAACCTATTTTCACTATCATTGTACTTATTTTCGTTTCTACATAACGATATTAATATTTTTTGTTTCATTTAGAGCAAATTTATGTGTAATAATTACGAGTATTGGTAGTGATGAATCAGAATAGGCCAAGTAGTCCAAAGATGTACAAGCGTACACGAATGTATATGTATGTACGTACATATGTATGTAAATATATAAATTATAATTTAAATATACTTATTCACTAAACTTAAAATACTTATTCATTGCCTAAAATTGAAAAAAAAATTTGCTATGGTTAAAGAAATGCTCAAAACCCAGGCCATTGTCTCAAATTAGAATTATAACCGGAGTCTGCACGGTCTGCAGAATTCTCCTTGAATGCCTACAGCTGTATTGAATTACTTAGTATCCACATAGAGGATAATATAATCTAAAGGAAAATTAATCACAAAGCAGCTTATTATATGTTGTTCCATTTTATGCAATAAATTGTGATTAGACAAGATTACCAAAATTATATAATATACTTCAGTTTATGTAGCGGTTAATATAATCTTCGCCTTATTTCAATAATTTGTAACTATTCCTCAGTTTATCCACTATTATTTCCAATACCTTCTTTAAAATATTGGTCGAATTACAATATAATACGTATGTATCGTATAGAGCATGTCCATAAATGATTATTTAATAGGTGCTCGAATCTAAAGAGCATACCCCAAGCAAACAGAGCATACATTATGCTTTTGATAATATCATGATGTAAAATTTAACTTATATTTAATATGAAGCCTTCTTTCTCTTCATATTTCTTGTAACAAATAAAAAAAGTTTTCATGAAAGAAGTCAAAAAGCTTTATTTAGTTATTTTTCCACTTTAATGTACCTAATTGATACATATGATAGACTTATTGCTAAGAGAGCAATCTCACGGGTCCCCGCGGTGCCCCGCGTCTTCAAAGACCGTATGCCTTGTGATCAACCTAACACACCACGATGACGACATTATTTAAATACATTAAGGATTATTTTTATTTTAGTACTTTCTTTTGGACAAAATAACGTAAAAATCAACAACATCACCTTGTTTTTATATGTATATGTGTGGTCACCTTGTTTTTATACAGCTATCCACAATGGAGCTACAAAATGTGTTTAAATAAAATACAAAATTGATAAAAAAATAATTGTTCAGCCTATATTTTCAACGCACTTGCATCATTATTACACAAGTTCCTTCACGTACTAAAAATTAACCGAGCAACAAGCAAGTTCTTGTTCCATAGTGAATCGAAAAAAAAATTCGCAAAAAGCTTTTTGAAAGCCAATTCTTTTGAGGATTAAATGAAAAAATGTTTTGAAAAAATCAATATTAATTCGTAGGCAATTTTCTATTTCATCAATAGCCTCTCTAATAGAACATATGTGCAAAATGTTATCATGAATTTAGTTCGCAGACATTCGTCCAGCTTTTTTCTTATGCACAATACTTTTATGATCATTTGTGGCTTTTTCAATCCACCCTTTGACATTTCCAAGCTGCAAAAAATGACCTTCCACTGAGCTTATGGTGGTAAAACCAAGCGATGGTCTTTTATTCTTTATACACTTTCAGAATAAAGAAATAGATTAATGAACACTGCTCTTCTTTGGTGCTTACGAGAAGTTATATAGCCAAATTAACCTCTCGTTTAAAACATTCTATGTAACTGACTTAACATGTTTCAATCTACACAGGAGTGATATCATGAAAATTATTCCGTGTGACGAATGTGACAATACTATGACCTAACATACAAATGTGATGGCATTGCATTTACATATTGACTGTAATAAAAATTAAAACATATTTTAAAACGTCGAAGTATTTCCACCCTAATTGAAATTCTATATACCATTCAGGTACTTCAAAACCTTCCAAAAATGGATTATATATTTGTATACATCTATAAATCTAATAATTTCTCTCTAAAGGAATATTTATTTTTACACTTTTTAATACTATAGTTAAAATTTCAATACGGTTGTCTTTCTTTCATTACATAATAATGACAAAATTTTAGCCACCTTCACTAAATTAAATAAGAATGTTGCAAAATTTCAATTTACTTAATAAAAATTAGCTGACATGTGAAATGGAAGTCACAAAAATGTTGCAAAATTTCAATTTACTTAATAAAAATTAGCTGGTATGTGAAGTGGAAGTCAACTAGATGACATGTAGAAAACATATTTTTATACGTTGACATAACGTTAACGATATAATCTAAAAAAATATATTATTAAACTGTTTACCAAAAATATCAAGTTTGCTAAAATTAATGTTTAAAATTAAAACGTTGCTTGTAAACCATTGTAAAAATCCTTAAAAATGATTTCATTTTACTGACTTTTATTTTTTGTGTCCTTTTTAAACATTTCAAAGTAAAAATTTACTAACATATATTCAGTGCCACAAATTATGTAAATAACGTATCTAACAATAAATAATAAGGTTAATAATTTGACTCATGTAATTAATTTTATTTATAAAAAATGGGACAATTTGTCAATATTTTTTTAAATATAATTCCTTCATATTTTTACGCACTTTCGTGGAATTGTTCACAATTTTATGACTTATCATTTTTATTTACGAAACGAAAATCATAAATGTTAAAATTAGAGTTTTTAGAAAATTTTAATAAATCAATAGAAATTTTACTGTTGACATATTTAATTTTTAAATATTTGGTTAATTTTTATACTCGACTTTTAACTAGTAACCTATTTACACCCATGTTTAACTGATTTTTTCTTCTTTTTAGCTTCGAAACCCGTTTAAATGTTTTAAAACATGTATTCACATATTTCATTACGTAATATTTTTTTATGTGTTTTCTGTAAGAATACCTAACCGCCTGAGCCAAAAACTACACTACCGGAGCACGCCTACAGACCATGGACCATATGGTCTGGAGGCTGGAGACTGGCAACATGGATTATGGCAACTTGCACGGCCTGTTTATTTGGATAGACTGTGCTAACCGAATAAACAGGCCGTGAATCTAGTCATGTAAATTAATCAAATTTTGTACAAGTGGCGTAAACAAAAGGCTTTATGGGACAGTGCCAAAAGCGGAGGCCTATCCCAGGGGACATATACATCCCTCCACTGAAGCATCTAGTCTTACATACTTACTATGTACATGATCTGTTTTGAGCCGTTGTCTATTTAAATTAACAGTTGATTTCGTCAATTATATTATGGAGAGAGTTTACTGATACTATGTTGATTTATTAATAGAGACGAAATCCGTAACAAGAAATATTTGTGTAGTTATGGATGATGTTTTATACACGAGTATTAGAATTACGTTAACTATTTGTAACTGGTAATTTATTTATTTATTCTTATATATAGACGAAGCTTCTCTTTGGTAGTAAATAATTTTTTTCTTCGTGCGTTTTTTGTGTAAACAATTTTTTTGTAAATGGGGGGATAACGTAAATCTTTACAAAATCAATTGAATTTTTCAAGGGAAGAAATTAATTATGTAAAAGATTAAAAAATATATGAAATATAATTAAACAGGGATATGGAGCACGATTATTGATAATACTTGACCAAATTCCATTATTTTTCTTATACGAAAGTATGCAGATAGCAACATTCATAGTTTGGATAAAAATATTTCTAAAATGTTTTCCATTCATGTTAAATATTATATAGCTGGTTTTTACATATGTAGATAAACGTCGCAAAGTTTTCAAAAATCTGTGGTTCAAGCTTATACTAAACTTTTCATATTAAAAAAATGTAATAAATTAATTTTTAATAATATTAGTTCTTTAATATTAGGACAATTTTTATAAAAAATAAATAAATGTAGAACGAGCGTATGTGACAAAGCTTCCCTTTATGAGAAATATAAAAAATTCATCATTGTGGAAACAATGTAACACTGAAATTTCTTATTCTATAAATATTACAGAAAAAATTATGAACGTTATTGAATTCAATCATTGCAATTTTTTCATGATCATTTGTGATTTTATAAGGACACGATAAACTTCATTAGCAATGGACCACAGTGCATTTACACTCAGTTGGGAAATCACTTTACAACCTCTAACATTAACCAATATATCTCCTGTTAAATATATTTTTGATGTTATTTTAACTTTTTACGAGATCTACTCTATCTACATATTCAAAACTTACTCTGTAGTGGAATAACTGAATATATACGCAGACATTGTATCAGCGACTTTAACCCCACATTAGGTATATAAATTCTCATTCTTTCCACCTAATGCCCCAAAAATGTTTGGCCACTTCCCGATTTCAGTGACACAAAATACACCAATTCTAGATTTGACATTTTTCCAGGACAAAAAATTATAAAGATGTCTAATAAAATAATAGGATTAAAAATATTTATGTTAAAATATAGAACACAATGACATAAAGTTGGAAATATTCATTTTTATATGGTTTATACCCCGTATGTTTCTATAGTATATATTTATTAATCGACTACGCTTCACATGATAGCATATATTTACTTGCCTTTCACTGCTGAGTTTATTAGAACATAAGAAAATCTTTAAAGTAAGTGAAAGGCCTACTATCCAAATAATCATCAGCCCATTACATTCAGTAGTCCAATGATACCTTTATCGTATATACAAAATTTTCATATTTTTACTTGCCAATTTGTAGAGAGAGAGAAAAGGGTGTGATTTTTTAAATACTTCTGTGGATCATCGATGGTGACAGTTTATTTGTACTTAGAGCATCATCATTATCATCATCAAAAGCACAACAGCCCTCTGCATGCCAAGGCTGGCTCGCTGATCCTTCTCCACTTGACCCTGTCTGATGCGATGGCTCTCCACCGGTTGACTTCCATTAGTTTGAGGTCCTTTTCAATGTCATCTAGCCAACGTGTTGGTGGTCGTTCTTTTCGCCTAGTCCCCTTAATCTTCGAAAAAGTCACTTTTTTGGAAAGAAAAATATCAGCATATCTGTAAAGATGTCCAAGCCACCTAATGCATGATGCTTTTATGGTTCTCATAATATTGGTTCCACCGTATTTGTCATATTTTCTGTAAATTTCATAGTTGTGAAGAGTTCTCCACGTGTTGTTCTCTTGGGTAGGTCCAAGAATGCTTCTCAAAATATTTCTTTAAAAAATGAGTAGTGTTTTTCTCTGCTTTATTGAGAGTCCAGCATTCACTTCCATACAGAAGTATAGGCCTGATTAAAGTTTTATACATTCCTAAAATAGTCCTAATAGAAATAAACTTGGCCTTGAATTGATTTCTAAGGCCGTAAAAACTTCTGTTAGCTATGGAGATTCCGTTGTCTATTTCCAGTTTCAGATGATTCGATCAGAGTTCCCAAATACTTAAATATTTTACAGTTTCAAAAGTGTAATTTCCTATCTTCAGAGGGGCTATCCCCTCTGAAGAGGATCAGGAATTTCATTTTTTGATATTAAACATTTGTTTTGTCTTCATTGATAACACGTCCCATCTTCTTTTCCGCACTCTCAAGCGCTCCAAAAGCATCAATAACTAAGAGTTTTGATGTTCCTATGGTATAAATATTGTCAATAAAAGCGGGAAGTTCGACACTCCTTTGCAGGATCGTGCCACTTGTATTCAATTCATAATGGCCTTTTCCAAAGCGATGTTAAATAATAGGCAAGAAAGGGAATCTTTCTGTCGAAGGCCTTTTTAAGTGAAAAATGGTTCTGAAAGACTTGACAAAATTATTATTCTACGTGATACTCTCTTCAGAGTCATTCTAGTGAGACTGATCAGCTTCTTTTGAATGTTAAACTCCAACATGGCTTCCAGTAGTTTTTCTTTGTTGACGCTGTCATAAGCAGCTTTAAAGTCAATAATAGGTGCTGGGTGTCTATGCTGTATTCTTTAGTTTTCTCTAAAATATGTCTTATGATGTGAATTGAATCGGTCGTTGATTTTTCTTTCCGAAAACCACACTGATAGCTTCCAATGATTCTAAAGGTGTAGACTTCTAATCAAAATTTGAATAAAATAACGGAGAAGGTTTTGTAAGCAGTATTTAGTACAGTAATTCCCATGTAATTACTACATTGTAACTTGTTTCCTTTCTGGTAAATGGGGCAAACAGATCCTTTTTCCCACTCAGTGAGTATTTGGGCGTCCGCGCCCATATACAGCAGATCAGGTCATGGATTGCTTTATTTAGACTTTTTCGTTGATTTTAAAGAGTTCACCCTTGAGGCTGTTGGGTCCAGCTGACCTATTATTGTTCAGAATATTCATTGCTTCTTCCATTTCATATAGAGTTGGGGTATTTTACTCCATGTCCTCTTCCTTGGAGTAAATGGTTGGCATTATGTTATGAGTGGTTAGATCTTCCTCTTTACCTCTACCCATCAATATTTCTACAAAATGTTCACGCCAACAAACCAAAACCTCATCCGGGTCTCATGTAATATCTTCATTTCTTTTCTTGCAGGTTTTTGCAATTGTTTTGGGATTAAAATCAGTTCTTGGAATTGTTCTGAGGTTAAAAACAGCTCTGACATTATTTACAAGTTGACAAAATTTCCTAGCTTCCTTTTGGATTTTTAAATTTTAAATGTCTTTATACAGGTCGTCCATATATTCTTGCTTTTTCTTCTTATGTTTTCTTTTTTCCTCTCTCCTTAACTCTTTATACCTTTCCTCTTCACCTCTTGTGTAACGTTTCTGGATCATGATTTTATATGCCTCATTCATTTTTTTTCGTGATTTCATTGCACTTCTCATCAAACCAAAGTTTAGTTTTCTTTTTTTGCATATTGTTTTTTAGACGCATTAATAATAGTATATTGCGGATCCTGCCACACAATCTCCACTGTCTATTTTAGTCTCTCATCACTGTCGTGCTGTCTTTTTGTACTCTTCTATTATCTTTATTTTCTTCAGTTTTTCAATGTCAATTTTTTTACTGGTACTGTCTTTTTTTTGTGGTAAAATCGATTAATTTTGTGGCGTAACTTTGAAGCCACCAAAAGGTAGTCAGAGTCTACGTTAGCACCTCGATATCTCGAACGTGAACATGGCTGTTTCTATGTTATAGATCATTGAGTACGTGGTCTATTTGATTGGGGATCTCCAGGTAACTTTATGTATATTTTGGGTTTCAAAGTTGTGCTTCTTATCACTATGTTTCTGGAGACGGCAAAGTTCAGAAGTCTAATACCATTCATACATGACTAGACCATGTAGAATTTCGCTATCCACGAATCTGTTCATATTAGTATCATGGCCAATTTTCGTATTGTACTTAGAGTATAGAGTTTCGAAAAAAAATATAATGTTAAATATATGAATATAATACATACAGTTATAACAAAAATCACAGAGTTATTTATCAACTTAACTAACAAGTGGCTAACCAAATTAGTATAAGTAGATGAAGTTAAATACAAATAACTAGCCCCTCGTGCGTCCCTGATCCATATATTTATCATAGCAAGATAATACTGTGGTTAAAATAAAAATAAAATACGAAAGATTTAATATCATAGGAAAGAGAACGAAACGTCCTACAAACGGTGTTTCAGCCGTCTGTAGCGTATATGTCTATATCTTTGCTGTCATGATTTTTACTCTGAAAATTTTCAGTCGTTGTTTTGAAAAAAATATGTTTAATTATGGAACGAAAGTAAGTATATATCTTTTGTTTGATGCGTAATTATTATTGCTGTAATATCTATTTTTTATTCTATGGTTTCTTTAGGTCATAAACAATTTTTGTTTTCTGTAACTGATAAAATAATCGAATAAGCCCACAAAAATATAAATTTTGTACAAGAAAATTATTAGTCATGTTTTAAATTTAGCATATTTTAATAAAAAATTATTATGAAGAGGGAAAATAATTTATTTATTATTTTGGACAGTCAATCCCTTTATTTATGTATATTTATTTGAAGTATGCACAACCTTGACAATTGGCAATTTGCAATGGAATTTTACAATTACAGATACAATATTTTTTTATTTTTTTCCAAGTAACTCATTTCTTTTTCATTACAGTTGTTAGAAACGCTGCTATGTAATGTCAGTTTATAGCGTTTTATAATTTTATTATGAATTTACAATCATAAATAATCATTACACATAATTTCTGAATATTTATTTTTCGACTTTCCCTACTCTATTGGAGTTGAAAGTTTTTGAATTATTAGAAATATTTTATAGCATTATTTATTTTTTCCCAAAAGTGCGTAAAAAGCTTAATATTGTAATAAAAAAAATTATCAATTCTTATCTTTGGTGTGAGCTACCTCTTTCTTCTGTTACTTTTAAGTGTCTTATTTTGCAGACAGATATTACCAATAACATAATTTTTCATTAGGATGAAGAAGTTTTTTATTTCCCAAAAATTATTGTTTGTAGTTTTATTTGGTATAGATAAAAATATAATTTGGCAAAGAGTTTTCCTTTTTTTTACAGCAGTGGGAAAATTTTTCGTCCCATTATTTTCATTATTTTTACATTCATTATTAAATAACCGTAGAACTAATGTTTGGATTATTTTGCAACCATTTTTTTTATTAAAGTTGTATTATCTGCAAATATGAAAATATCATTTTTTCCATGAAAACAAATACTTAAATAATTTATGTAAACTAAGGAAATTAAGGGACCTAGCACCGATTCTTGAAGTCCACCGTCTTTAGTTGGATGTGGTTCAAATTTGGAATGTCTAAAATCTACAATTTGGAATCTTTCTGACAAATATAGCTTGATAAGTTCAAGTTACCTCCTTTACCATAATATTCCAGTTTACATAACAGTATTATGTGGTCCAAGCAATCAAACGCTTGTGATAAATCACAAATAGCCCTACAGTATTCCATGATTTATCCAGCGCTAATAAAATATTTGCGGCGACTGCTGCAATTGAATATGTTGTGGACTCTGCTATCTAAAAACCAGATTAGTTGCTAATGTATTTTACTTTTTTTTAAACTAATGTATTTTCTGACCAAAAACTGCATTATAGTTAGTAATGCAGTTTTTGGTCAGAAAATACATTAGTCTTACAGCTTTGAGCCTTTCAAAGAATTAATACCCGCTGAATACAGGACGATAAGTTTACACTTTACTCTTTGAACCCTTTTTAAAAAGTGGTATTACATTCGTCAAATTCATGAGATGTGGGAACGAGCCAGTGCGCAAACAAGCATTGAAAATGACGGTTAAAAACATTGCAAAAACTTTGCTCAATACCTTTATTAGTTTAAGAGGTAAATGCCATAGATTACGGATGATCTCGGTTTCATATTTTGTATTCAGATTTTTAGGTTTCATATATAATGTATTTAACATTATTTATTTGATGTATGGTAAATGGTTCAATTTTAAATTCTTTAAATTTTTTTTAGTATACAGTGTTAACTAACACAGGGCCCCGTCTTCAGATACAGGTAGACGTTTAGTTAATGTTTCTGTTATATTATAAAAATATTTATTGGAATATTTAGTAATCTCTCTATTATCGTCTGCACTGTATTCTTCTGTTATTTGAAACGTGATTTTTTCGTCAATGTGTTTATCAAAAGATTTACCGGTTTCTGCTTTTTTATATCCTAATCAGTCTTCGTTTTATTAAGTGCATCAATAATTTTTCGCTTCAGATAAAATCTTTTAGCTTCCGCTGATACTATCTTAAATATTTTACTATATTTTGATACGTAAGATATAAATTTAACATTATTGTGTATCTTCGGTAGATCATAAAGGAAAAATAATTTATTTTGAAATATTCTAATTGCAGGCGAAGCTTAGTCATTAAAATATTTCTTTTCTTGTTATCATTCTGAAATATTTCTCTGTTGCGCTTTTAAGACGCTCTATATTACTCTTTCTTACATGCCTTCCTATTTTCTTCATTCTGCGTATGGTTAACTTGTCGGAACTAGTTTGTAATTTAATTGCTTATGCATAGTGGTCAACCTCAATATATTTAAGCAAATCTTCATTTTCTAGCCTCATGTCCGTAAATATGTTATCAATGCATATTGCAAACCAACTCGTGACACTTATATATTTATAAAATTGTCGATTTAAACGAAAACTATCTAAAATATATGATAGTGGGTTCTTGACAGTTGATTGAATTGGAAAAGTAACGTTTGATATATTTAAAATATCTGGCCTGTTCCTGGATTTTAAGTCAGGCTAAAAGAAGCGTCCCTCCTCTATTAAATACAGTAAGACAGTTACTACTAATAATGTTATAATAACTGCAATTATTATATACTATGATTTCATGTTTGTTATCCATATTTTTTTCAAGCACAGTATATCAATAGAACTGTTTTATAAGGACAGATTTATTTGCTGTTCTTAGCCGGCCGAACCCTGAATATTTTGATGAGCTATAGTAATAAAATTATTTTTATCATTCCTTTTAAACTTTGGCTATGTAACTTATAATTTATTAATTACATGGGAATTCATAAAAAAGAATCTTCTTTGTTAAGAATTAAATTGCCCTCAAGCTCAGTATAATTTGTTATATAGCGAATATTACATGAATTAATATTCGTTGAAGTAATTCATATAAATAATATATTCATATCTAACTGGGTTATTGATTTATTATTATATAGAAGTCCTTATACAAAAGTTTATGTATGTTTAATATATATACTTTCAATACATTTAGATATAGAAATTTTTAACCCATAATGTCGGAATACGAAAATAATTCGAGTGAAAATGATGTGATAGTGGGGTGCGCTCATAATTTGGTGTGATGCAAATTTTGATTGATAGTGATAATAGTGATGATAACAATTATTTTGCTGATATGGAGGATGTACCGGACCAGTTTTGTTATAATTTATGTTCACAGTACATATTTCCATAATTTTCTTTGTGTTTTATTATCCTTGTACAAGTTTTTATTAAGAGAACACCAAAAAAAAATTTTAATTGGATAAGTTTTGGAAAAGACAATTTTTTTTGAAACAAGGATAAATGACATAAAAAACAAAAGATTTCATTGGCATTTTTAAGTATATATGAATAAAAAACAATGGCACTAATATATATGATCATAATAACAAGTTTATTAGGAGAAATTATTTTATTAAAATTTTTATTTGCTTCTTGTGGTATCCTACATGATTTTACAAAGTATCGTTTTTCTTTTACAGACTTTTACTATTTTATATAAAGACGATTTTCTTTTCATCTAGAAATTAAAGAGCAGAGGGGCGGTGAATCAACAGATCATTAATGCTCAAAAACTATATACGCGAGACAATTAGTTTGTATTTTCTGTCGGTTCTTCTATAAATTACAGTTAACTGGCTTGGAAACTTAGAAGAAAAGAAAGTGTTTTATACGATTCTTTACTTTAAATAGAAGACGGAATCCAGATAGGGTTCCGCTTTTCAATTTGAGATAATTTAAGGTAAGGTTCGATTTAATGCCAGTCCATCTATGACAGCCCATTTTCTCAGAAACTATGAATTAGGTATAGTATAGAACTAATGAAATTTAGCATCTTGATACACCAAAATAACCCACATATTTTGCACAATCTCATATTTTTTATACATATTTATGTGAGAATTAAAGGGGGTGTGAATAAATACGGTATATGTATATATATATATATATATATATATATATATATATATATATATACATATATATATGTAATTTCAACGATCTAGTCAAGAGGTAAACACGAATATTATGTGACAATTTTAATTTGCTTCTTTAAAAAAATAATAGAAATTATTACTTCTGAACCAATACCCTTAAAGCCTGACAAGTGCGAGTTCTACTCAGACTTGATAAGTTATTATTATAGTTATCCATGGTGTCTCGACAGGATTATCAAAAAATTTTAAACTTAGACGAAGTTCTCTATCAGTTCAAGGTTAGCAGATATGTCATTAAAGATGATCGAATTTTATCAATAATAATACCAATGGAGTTAAAAAAAATACATTCAATTGTCTTTGTAAAGTTTATACATTTCTATACACATTTTTAAATTTACTATTGTCGTAGATTTATTTCAATCGCAACTCGTTTTCATGAATAATTACAATTGCTTTTGAAATCATATTAAAGGATATTTAATACGATGAAATATTTACCGAAAATTCAATATCTTTTAAAAAATATTATCCATTTTTATAAAATTCCTTTTATTTTATATGTTCTTATGTTATTAATAACGGTACATTGTTTAAAAAAAAAGTAGCTGAGTAGCAAGTTTTAGCAGATATATGAAAAGATGTGAAAACAATACTTAAAGGCTAAGATTGGCACTAGGGCGACTGCTACAAGCATAGTTTGATTTATTTTGGAAACCAAAGGACATAAGCTTAATCGTGAGTTGCCGTGCAGTGAACGGAATTATGCAGGATTATCCGAGACAGTTAATTCTTCGTCACGCTCAGGAACTTCGCTCTTTCCCGACTTAAACTTGGCGAACTTTGCATCGGGGTATGAGACTGCACCCGTATAAAATTCAAATTACCCAAGAACTGAAGGTTAACTTTCAAGGCAGCGTCAAATGTTTGCTGACTGAACTTTGGAGCAGTTGGTAGTGGACCTCGAATTCGAATAGAAAAATAGATTCAGCGACTAGGCCACCTTTGGATGAATGGATTGTCAAGAAAAACATTGTCACATTTGAGAAGACCACAATCCACATGAGATCCATTGGTTGTAAATTAATTTCGTTGAAGCCTTTTAGAAGTATTTTATATGGTTTATGGTTCAAAGAGATCATTGGCTTATACTACTTCTTCCATTTCTTGGTTTCCTAAATCTTCCAAACTGAAGCTAGCGTCGCCATATATGTCACCGTCGAGAGGTACAAATCAATGAAAATCTATTTTATGTGGTCTAAACGGGAAGATACAACTCTAAACGATATGCGGCAAAACGGCCTTATAAGTATATGAATTTTCTGTACGGAAAATTAGATGCAAATTTATCTCGCGTTTTGGCGACATCAACTGGCCATTAAGATCGTTTGATTTAACGACATTACACTTTTTCTTAAAGAGCCGTATTTAATCAAAGCTATTTGAATTATAGAGTAACAGATGATTGATGATTTGAAAATCAACATAACCTATACCACCAAAGACATCGAGTCCGATGTATGCGGTCGTCGTCAAGAATTGGACCTTTCATATGTTCGCCGTCCAACAATGCTGCGTCAGCCATTTGGCGAATATCATATTCCATACATATCGTAATTGATTGCTTCATCAAAGAAAATAAAGACAAATGTTCTATTCAAATTTAACATTCGAGCGCCTTTAGTATAAAAACTCTGAATACAAGTACATTTCATGTGTCAAACGATAAACAGCAATGCTGATAAACGAAAGAGAGAGTTTGGTGTGTAAGAGAGTTAGTCTTGGCAAGACATATCGCTGAGAGCAGCGCAAATATTTTCCACGCACCGTCTTCAATAATTACATCCTCTTCTACACTAGCTGAGATAAGATTTATTACCATAATTTGTCGAATACGCGTACAAAATCAGAGTATACCCAGTTACAATGTAAGAAAAAGGCACTTAGTTGTAATCGGCGCCTGAGGAGTCTGTAAATTTCAATGAAAACACTTGAAATTAAGTTACTAACACTATAAATTTAATTGGTAATAATGTATGTTATGAAATAAAATAAAATGTTTTTTTATTAGGAGTTTCGTGCCTCAAAAGGAAAACGGAACCCTTCTAAGTGCATCCACTTGTCCGTCTGTTCGTCGGTCACTGGTGTTTTTCTCGGAAACCGTTTAAAATAGAAATTTGAAATGGCCCAGTATCGAGCTTTGTAAACCTGCATATAACGCTAATATTCTAAAATATTGATGTGCAAGTTTGAAGTGGGGTAAAATTAATTAGTTGAAAAAAAAATTAAATTCCATGTATCGTATGTCGTTTGAAAATATTGATATTAATAAAATATTAATATTTCGGTTTCAAAAACATTTTTTTCACAATATTAGATATTATCTTCACGGATATAATAAAAAATATGCAAAAAATGTATTTTCGTTATTTTTCAGATTATTGAACCTAAAATAATGAAAATGAAACTTTTTATTAAATAATAAATGTTTTTCCAATTTATATTGGAGCACTATATTTTCGTTTAATTTGAAATACTGATTAAAGTAGGAGCCCAACTTCATTACGATTTGATTTACTAATGAAATAAACGAAGAAGTTGTGAAATATTTCCTTTGTTACAAATTTAGCGAATGACACAAAGTTTTTGGACATATATTTATGAATATGCTATTAAGTGATGAATGTATCTACGATATTAGATGTGCATGTAGCACACTAAACTAGCACAAAAACGCTATTAAGTAATAAGTATATCTAGGGCATTAGATGTGCACATAGTAGATATGCACGAAAATAAAAAGATGTTTTTTTTATTCGCGTGTTAATTGGTAAATGATCACAAAAAATTGTAATTTGAATTACATTTGCATATCATTTCGAAACAGTGCAACGTCTAGTGAAATATTGACGATGTGCCTTTAAAAATGATCGTGAAAATAATTGACTGATTGTCTACATATTATGACAACGATTTCTTTATTTTGCCTTGTTGAGGAGGAAGAAGAAAAAACGAAACTCACATGTAAACATAACCAGATAAAACAGATTCATTAAATTTTTCACTAAAGAAATGTTTTGAAATATTAATCCTGAATAACGACTTTTTAATGTTCCATTGCTAAATTACAGTATAAAAATACGGTTCGTCAGTCTGTCTACCATATGCAGTTTTCTTGGAAACTATTCGAAATAAAAATGAAAAATTGTCACAGATTTAAGATATGATAGGCGTCCTCAATTTTGTTTCTGAAAGTTAACTTTAATCGGTAAATTGGGAAATCCAAAAAAATCTTTCAAGTTTATCGTGTAGAGCGATAAATGAAAGATTTTTGAAACACGAAATCAGACACACATGTGATACGTTTTTTTATGTGTTTTCTTAAATATTTTTAGGAAAAAACACTTCAAAATTGCTATCTCAATTTTTTTCCACTAGAAGCGTCTCTCAATAAAATCTGAAGAAATTCATTAAAACGGAGAATTAGGTTTAGGTTATAAGAAAATTCAGTAGGTATTAACTTTTAACGAATATTTTATTTATTTACGTACTTTAATTTATCTTATTGATACATATGGCAGACTTTTTACTAAGAGAACAATCTCTTATAACTAACTAGAATACCAGTCCAGCCCCGCTCGACGAGTGATCGGGAATCAAATCGGGGTCCCCGCGGTACTCCACGACGTAAAACGCAGTATGCCTTGTAATCAACGCAATACACCACGTCGACTGAATTTTAATTATTAATATTCTTGTTAATTCCGTATCATTGATTTTAGAGAAAAATTATATAAATTTTACCCTTACACGTTTCTCAACGTTATTAGTTTGGCTTAGTCAAAATATTTAAGTGGGCGCTTAATATTTATTTGACCGATTTTTACATGCAGTTTAAATTCTACAAGTTTAAGAGATTTGTAAAATGATGGTGATAAAATCTCATTCAGTGATGGAATTAAAGAAAATTACTATTATTTTATTATTACGTGTACACACATTCACACACATATGTATATATTTGTGTATATATATATATATATATATATATATATATATATATATATGTATATGTATAAATTTGACGAGTAACAAATGTAGATACAGAAATTTCACGAAGAGAATCTCAAAATCTCTGACTTCAAAAGTTACCTTTAGAGCAAAAAATATACGAACTAATGCAGATAATAATTGGTGAAGATGTATTCTTTTACGATAGAAGCAATATCTACGAATAGTAAATAAATGTATGGGACCATTTACGTTGCTCTAAATTTGTTTAGAATACGGAATATATACGCAAAGATTGGTGAAGGCGTGCTCTGATATGACGCAGCTAATAAGAAGAATAATGAATAAACATATACGATAATTTACAACATTTGCACCTGTTTAAAAGTTAATTTTATCAGGATATTTTATGACTAATAACTATGTGAAATGCAATAGTTATTTTTGCAACCATTTATTGCTTTCTAAATTATCTAAATGTTTTCTAAGGAACTGCGACTTATTTTTGTAGCACCCATATCTTAGTGAAATCCTCAGATAGACTAACATACACATAAGAAGCATAGAAATAATTTCACCAAAATGGATTAATTGATTTTTCAGTTAGTCAGGTAACTAACTTTTAAAGGCTAACGTTGAGAAAAAGGCTTAAAACACAAGATTACTTTAATCTTCTTGAAATTCGAAACATACAATTTTTACACTTTTAGACATTATTAAGATAATCATTCTAAATACCGGGTTCTTTTTAACTAGTTTAGAATCATTTAAATCGATTTGGATCAAATTTATATGAATCGTGATCTTTTTGTAGATAGAAACGACAACACTTTTATGTATTATCACATTATAAAATATAATTCAAAAATTCCTCCAGGGTTTCATCTAGCACCAGCACCTTGCAATATTTCAAACGCCGCCAGTAGCTCGGCAATAAGGCGGAATATGACGGGCGCAGCGAAACGCCCGCGTTAAATTCATACGCCATATTATTTCTAGGGAATTATCGCCAATAAGCGTCGGGTGGAGCCAAGTCGAAAATAAATTTTCATTAACGCGCGCCCGTGAGGCGTTCGCGACCGTGTATGAGTCCCTAACAGCGGGGTCCTATTCAGTAAAGCGGCCTTTGCGATATTATGTATTTATTTATTTGTAAACTGTACAGTGACACCACATTTTCAAAGGCGAAATCGCTTTTATAATTAGTACAATTAATATATTAAAATGTTTTGTATGTTATTAACTAATGGTTAAAGAATTTATAGGAAAATTATAATTTTCGGCTATTACTATATTGCTTTGCGTACATAAATTAGTTATTGCTTCGCGTACTGTTTTATTTTGTTCTTATAATCACTACCAAAAATGGTACTCATGAACTATCTAACTTAGCTTTGGAACCAGGAAACTCAACTTGTCCTCATGTCGATTACAGCAAAACACCATCAAGTTCCCAGCCACACTATCGGACACCGGACCTTTTATCTAAGGCACTTTTCAACTTTCTTATAGCATAAAAACTTAATTTTGAATCTAATTATCAGAAACCATTTTTGAATCCTTACTATTTTAACCGATATTTGACATAAAAAATAATCTTTTGCGTATTTTATTTACTCACTGATAGAGTTTCAAACTTTTTAAGAAGAATCAGAATCTTCCTAGAACCTTGTAATTTGGTACGTATGTAGTGTAGGGGATAGCGAGGAAAAAATCTACGAATCGTTAGTCAGAAACTACGATAAAGCTTACCTTAATATACTTGAATGTCAAAAAGATTTCTACGTCTCTATAAAAGTTCTTTATTAACAGCAGTTATAGCAAAATATTAATTAAATAAATAAACCAGATCTATTTTGAATTACAGTATCCCCTCATTACTTCTATCCGATTTAGATTACGTCCAATCTTTCTATAATGGCTCTCGTATTATTATCTATTACATGATATTTATTTTACATATAATATTTTGAAACTTTGACAACATTTCGATTTTGAAAAAGGGATTTAACTTTGCAAACAACTAAGAAATTAATAATATAAGTATTGTGAGAAGTTTGGAATAATTATAAAAATGCTAAGTTTCACCGAACGGAATGTTGCCTTTAAGGAAACAATTGGTAAATTTTTATCCTTGAAAGGAGGATAAAAATTAACAAAATGCTTCTTTGTAGGATAAAAATGAACAAATTCTACCGAAATTAATAATTTTAGCAAGAAAGGGATAGAGTTTATAAACAATTGATGATCACCTGATCATCAATTTTTTATAAGTATTTCATAGTACAATTCCACATATTAATTTCATGTTATGTTAATACTATATGTAAATATTGTGCAGCATGTAGTAAATCATTTTAGCTGGAGACATGCATTATCAAAGTATGCTGGAGGCATGTAGTAGCAGCATGTATATTATATAAGTTGGGTGGAGTTAATCTTTACAATTTCACAAATGTCTTGTTATATAGTTGCACATCAGTCATCTAGACTTTTATAACAAAATATTTTAGCAACTCGGTTACTTTTGTCATATGTATATTTACGGCTTACTTTTAAAGAGTAATTTAGCTGTGTGTACATTAACGTTATTCTTGAGATATATCTATTAGAATGCGCTATTTATAGATATTTATCTAAAGTTTTTGTGCAACTTTATGAGAGATAATTTCTTTTTCTTCCTTGTTTTCCGTTTTAGAATATATATAAATATATATATATATATATATATATATATATATATATATATATATATGTATATATGTATATATATATATATATATATATATGTATATATGTATATATATATATATATATATATATGTATATATGTATATATATATATATATATATATGTACTTCATATAAAAAAATACTTTAATTTATTATTACTTCCGTTATTAAAATCAACAACATAAGGCCCCCAGTATTGTTACTCCGAAACTTTGCCGCGCGGTCTGTAATTGTGTGCACACCTTGTTGCTAATGCCTTGAGTTAAAGTACTTGTGTTACTAAGAGTGTACGTCTCCTGTAGAAAGCTTGTGTTATAACTGAGAGTGTGAAATGTAATATGCAAAGTTAAACTTCTTATATAAATTTAGGGCAATAATTTTTCTTTTTACTGTTACTATGTTGGAATACAATCCGTCGTCTTCATTAGCTATGTGAAATCAGATGAAGTAGGAAAAAATAGTGTAATATACAAAGAAATATTTGTAACATCTGGATTATTTTAGGCATAACATATATTTAAAACTACTGGGTAATAAAGAACTGCTTATTAGTACTATAGTTAAAAAGGAAAAAAAAGTGAAAATCTCTTGCCATCGGAGATAAAATCTTCCACTCCACTTTATTATATATTTGATATGACAAAGTAAATTAAATTGCATCGGTTTAAATTAAGCCTAAACTTAATACTATAATTTATGGTAACTTTTGTCGAAACGTATGTTCTATTTTAAACTCTGCTTGCAACTGAGTTAGTACGATGTGTCGGCATCATTTGTTACAATCGCATCTAGCATCGGTGCGTTCGCCCAGTTAAAGTTTTAATTTATTCAATAGGCAAGATAAATTTTATGGGCGTATGTTTAAACTCCAGAGTAAGTTAAATTGTCTAGAATAAATTATTAATTTTTGGTTGTGTGTTGAGTTATCGAAATATTTCTAGCTATTATTAAAATAAAACCATCGTATAGGATACAATTTGAAAAATTTACTCATTAAAATTCTCTATTAATTTTTTTACAACTTCATGTAAGGTATGGTCTGGAAACATTGTGAACAAGTGTCCACAAAAATATATTTGCACCCGCACTCTGAGACTGTTGAAATTAGATTAATTAAAAGGAGCATTACTATAAATTTGCCAAAAATTTACCGGAAAACCCAAACGATAATTATAATAGTTTCCATGATTCACTATAGCTTTTCGCAGATAAAATATATAATGAGCGACATGTTTATATTACGAAAATTAATATTAATATTTGTAATTGTAAGAGTTCAATAGAAATATGTACTTTTACATGATCATATGTTATATACCTAAATATATATAGAGCCCTGCAGCTCGAGTTTCTGAATACCCTCACTACCTTCTTTAAAAAAAAACTTAAGAAATGAGATGATGAAAGAAACAATCTTTTAAAGCGTTATGATTTTGGATTATTTCGAGAATCTCCGTATTGCATAAAACTGACAAAAATTCATGTTCTTAAAAAATTGTAATCAAGGATTCGGTTCCTTGTTTCCATATCATTGCCCTAATATATTCTTAGGTTTTTCATCGAAGTAAAATAACTAACAAGTAAGAAGAAAAGTGCAGCGAAGACCTAAATATATCACATTGAAATATTATTCTTTTTATTCCTATAATTTCTTCAAAAATGTGAAATATAATTTGCTTCCGTACATTCTTCGAGTAATTTTTTTTCATTCTTCGAGTAATTTTGGTACATTTAGTATATGAGTATATCGATAGCAAACAAAACTAATATTTTAAACAAAATGGACGTATCACATAATATATATATTAGCAAAAGTAGGAGAAAATTATATCAAAACCATGTTCCCAATAAATCAGAAAAATCAAAAGCAGGCGCTAGTTGAAAATATGAAGCTCGCAGAATTCTTTATTATTATTAATTGTAGTATAAAGCTCTGTAGGTGGGAAATATTTCATGTAAAAATTATTTGTAAAATCACTGAAATAAAGCATATTTCTTAGAAACAATACAGCGCGAAGGAGAGTACTTCTAGTAAAAATTTATTAGCGGTTAATTTATTTGTGTGACATTATTAACTTATCTTATCTTATTAAAATATATTGCTCAAATTGAGTATTTCCGATGACAACACATATTCTACTACTTGAAGACTGATGTTGTACTATCGATGTAATAACGATGTTCCTCACTGCAAGAAGCATCGTGTTTGATAAGAATTTAGCTTTAAATTCGTCTGTATAAGAGTCGTCAAAAAGAAACTCAATAATAGAGATAGCATATAAGCATATGCCACTCTGTTATCAAATTTCTTTTTAAAAGCAGAATTGAATAATCAGTCAATACAATAGGTGTAAACATGAACTTTCAATACTGTTATGATCATTTATGGCCGATTTCTGAGTACTTTTTGTGGAATAGATATGTATTCTATTTTTTTTTTTAAATATTCATAACAAAGAGTTGTGAAATCGATATCTATTCCGTAACTATACAAACTACAAACTAATGTACATTCACATAGAAATATATTAAGAATTCAAAATACCACCATCAAACAAAAAACAAATGTCACAATTTTATAGTGTCAATATATTTGAAACTGGAGTTAAGAATCGCAGTATATTTCAAACGAAATTATCCATAAATATAAAAAGTAGCGATATATCCTTAGAAGAATTTAGAAAAACGAAACTGTTATGTTGATTAACTGAGTTACAAATGAACTTGTCATTGGATAAATTAACAATTATTAAAAAATGACGCTATTTTCAATTTAAATTTAACACTTAAATATTCTAACAAATAAATAATGACTTTCTAACAAATAAATAATAACTTTCAATGTAAACATTAATTGCATCTATAAAATTTTAGGGTAATTTTTAGGCCTTGAATATTTAAACTGAAGAGAAAATGTTATAGTAATTAAGTTAAGAAGAAATGTAAAGAAATTTTTCATTATTAAAAGTCAACAGTGATATACACGAACAAAATCAAACACGAGATTACAACAGCAGACGAATCACCGGTTTATTTCAAATTATATAGATACTTTTTCCAATGTAAAAAGTAAATGCGGGAACAAATTAATAGCATGCTCAAGCAAAATATTATCTAACTCTCTAATCCCCCTTGGTAGAAGGTGACATGGATACTGTTGATAAAACTTGACGATGGCGGTAAATGAATATGAATCCGGTCTGAAAAATGCCTCCTTGACTTTCCTACACCTAATGGGTAGCATACCACGCGGATTAATCCACGATATATTTTTAATATATTTAAATAATAACATAATATTTATCTTCTTACTGGAATACATATAAACTCATATTTTCCTGAGACTAAATAAAGTAAATCTTAAAATAAGAATAAACAAGGAAGTTTTTAAACATGAAACACCATTTGAAGACACTTAATAACTCTTGAAACCAGACCGGAAAAATTCGACACTGTCGCAATGAACTTCTGAATACTTTCGAAAATCATATGTATATATCGCCTATATATCATTCTCCTTCGAAACCCGTTATAAAATATAGTTTCGAATAGAAAACTAATTATACTTTGAATTAGAGTCGAAATAATGCAAAATATTAAGGGTACATCAAACCAGAGGCTAAACACCTTAGCAGCCTTACATATGCTCAATATATATTCTTGTTATGCAGCACCTTACGTAAATTTAGATATCCTAGCTTCGATTTATTGCTCAGCAATTACAGCTCGAAGACCGATAAGGACTACAACCAGAGGAACTAATTATGAAATCTTATCGCTGAAAGAAATAATAAACACCGCGGTCTCATAAAATTAGAGAGGGAAATCAAACAGAAATATTTTTGACTTACCGTGAGAGACACAATTTGGGGGTCAGTATTGCAACCACTGCAGGCCGCAGGACTTTCTATGTTTATAGAATATTTTGAATGGATGTTATAAGTGAGTGAGTTTGCAGGGTTTAGAGAGATTGAATCCGAGAGATTTAATGCTGATATTTTAAGCAACTGCTTCATTTATTCTAGGATATAAATAGTCTTGCTGAAGATGGATCAGTATTTCAATCAAATCTCTTACAAACACTATTACAAATATTCATACATTTTATTTTGACGAAACGAATAACACCTTGCAGTACCTAATGACGCATCAAACTCCCTGTCTATATTAATTTTGAGAAGTGTGCTACTAACACTATTTAACTAACTCATTTTATTTTTAAATAATCATCTGTTTCATTAAGTTTTTTTTGGTAGCTTTTAAAAAAAAATTATTTATTAAAGAGTCCGCTATACGTTTCTCGAGACACATAACTTTTCGCCAGGAAATTAATTGCTGAATTAAAAGTTAGACGTATCTTACGTAATCGGAACAATATGAATCGGTTACGAAAACAAATTAGTAAAAGAAAGGAGCTGTAGCCTATATTTACAAAATTAACAGGACAGAAACCCACCTAAATAATAACTTGAAATCTTGCCATGCCAAAAAACATTCAAAGTATTGTATATAAACCCCATACGAATATCACAGTCTACATTTTATTTATTTTCGAAATGTATACAAACGTACCATAAGGATGCTGCTAATACGCCGTCCTATATTAAATAACTCTTTAAATTCATAGGAAACCACAGGGTGTCGAAATTCATAACTAAAAACAATGAGTCATTAACTCAAAATCCAACTTTTATGAGAGTTCATAAAATTACTAAAGATAATTTTTAATTTACGGTATTAAGAGATGGAGCGTCATAAGACGCTTTTATTCTATTATATTGGAAGAAATTAAGATTATAATTCATTAACATAACTGTTGAAGAATAGGTACTCTATTCTGTTATTTCATACAAGAACTCAAGTCATTCACTCATCAAACGTAAACCTTTTGACAAAAACTACCGTTAACATAAATATGTTTTTTCAAAATTACATCAAAATATACCCGAGGGCCTATACCAAGGAATAATCACATTATACTGATGAAGGAAAAAAATAATTATTAATAGAAACAAAGGTAAGGAAACGGGTCAAAGATACGAACCAAGCCAAGTGAGATTATTTAAAATGCTACGGCCCAAAGACGTAAGGTAAAACATAGATTCACTCTATCACTTATTACAGAAAACAGATCAATAAAATAAATACAAACAATTTAAATTCAAAGTCATTACAGGATTTTGCAAAAAAAAAAATTAGAGGAGCTAATTTTTTGAGGAGACCTTTATTTTATTGTTCTAATGATATTCTGGAAATCCTGAAAATTTGCTCTGGAGCTTGTTTTGGGACTGCTGTAAGCTTGATTTTTTTCTTTTCTTATCTCGACAATTATTTTTTTTTCGTATTCAAAAGCAATGAAACTTTCAAATGATACTCTACATGGTGTGCAAAATGAGAAAGCAAGATTTTTAAAGACCTTTTCTTACCTTCTCTTCAATTGTTATAAGAATAATTTTAAAAAAGTAGTTTGTATAAAATCTGGTTTGATATATAAAAATGTGAATATATTGCCTATTATATATTTTGGAGGCGTAAAAACATAATATTTAAAAAAATATATTAAAATAATATTTAAAAAGGTATAAAATTTATTATCATCGCTGTAGTTGTCCTACAACCTATGCGTCCAAAAAAACAATATGTTTTTTTACAATTTTAGGTTGAACAGTTTTGGGAATGAGGAAGAGAAATATTATTTTGCATACATTCGAGTTCATCTTGGAAAACATAACACTTAAAATGAAGGAAAAAAAATGTTTGAGACCCTTATCTCTCAGGACTCAAACATTTTTTTGAAAAGAAAAAAATGTTTGAGTCCTTGCAAATAATACCCCGAATTGTACATGGAATTTAAAATTTCCTTTTCGGTTACTAAAATTTCGAAATTAATATTTTTGAGTTTTAGGTATATGCAGACTAATATGTTTTGTTACTACGCCAAATTTCAAGTTTAAAAACTATCGTGACCAACATAATATATAAGTGATCTTATAAGGATTCCATTTTTTCTTTTAAGAAACCCTAGAAATATGCAAAAAATGGTCAACGCAAGAAAATTTCTTTTTCATACGCAAAAATACACACACATGCACACACACATACTCATGCGTATGTGTGTGTGTATGTATGTATATATATATATATATATATTCACATATATATATATATATATATATATATATGTATATATATATATATATATATATATATATATATATATATATATATATATATATATATGTATATATGTATTTATATATACAGGCCCCATTTTCTGCCCGTACTTTCTTTTTCCCACAAATTATTCCATGTGCCTAAAAGAATTTATGGACCTTTTTTCATAATATCACAGTTGAGCTCCGTTTCAATTCATCAATATCAACGTTTGTATATGTCTATGTATATTCTAGATCAGTTTTTTGAGCATACATTTGTAATTTCCTCTTACCATATGGTAATTCATGATGTTATGAAGACGACAATAGAAAAGGAATATTTTGTCTTTAAATTAGGTCTCTCGCTTAAAATTTAACTGCCAATTGAACTGTTCTGCACGGCAAGCGAGACATCTTATTATTTTTACGTGTTATATTTCCACTCACAAGACGATTTTATTTCGTATATTCTCGTCCAAATATTCGTAATATAATCAGTGCGGGCGTAATTTAAATACGTCTTCCGCACGGTCTGTCAGTCAAGTCTGGAATTGATCGAAGGTAAGTCATAAAATATTTTTTATATCGATTTTCTCTTATGAAATATTCATACGCGAATGGCTGTACGTCGCGAAGGCGGCGGTGATGCCGAAATTTCCCTTGATAACATTATGAATATGGTAATGTCCACAAATTTGATTGTTGGGCATTTGATAAATACCCAATCCCCGCTAGATGTATAGTAAAGTTGAATAATTTACAATTCCGTAAAGAAAGTCAGTAAGGGACCTCCCCTTACTGACTTTCTTTTGGGAATAAAAATTGGGATCAGTAAATAAGTTTTTCTCTTAAAGATGTTTTTGAAACACAGAACAAAAATAGGTAGAACAATGTTGACTTTGGGCAAGTCGGGAAATAAAGGAATTCCTTAAAGATTACTTTGTACATAATTTTCCGATCCTATCAATGCTGAGAATAGATAAAATAAAATTGATGTCTTTTAGCTTTTTCCTAAATTTCTATATATCTCCAAAGTTGACAAACAATTTTGCGTTGATATTTTATTTATTTTTTAAACGATTCATAATACAGAATTGTTCACAATTAAGGACCTAACGTGTTTTTCTTGAATATGGGGCCGTATATTTAGAAATGGGGCCGCATTTCTTGAATACGGGGTCACAATTTCGGATATAGGGGTAGATTTTGGGGTAAAGATCATATTTTTGCATGTGGGGCTATATTTAGAAGCTCAGTGTGTGGAGTCAGTGTGCGAACTTTTTGGTTTTAAAAAAATTGTATTTGCGGGCACAATTCTCCGAATTCAGATAATTATTATTGTTGTATAACAATGCATACTCTTAGACTTTTGGCGAGATAGTATTTATTTTATTGTCTTTTTTTGAAATTGTCTGGTTCATTAAAATCAACACTAAAATTGTATTTGCAATTTTTGAAATTGTTAAAATATGTCATAAGAACGTAAGAGGTGAGAATGTACTCCTGAATTTTATTTAAAAACTACTCTGCTAATTTTATCTCGGTATTTTTAGTAGGGCCATGAGAAGAAAAGGTAAAAAGATTCAAATGTTGAATATATTTGGCGTTAGTTTTGTAGAAATTCATTATAATTAAATATTTTTCCAAATAAATGAAACTACGTGATGAAGTATTATTTATACTTTATTTAAATTCTTTACTACCACTGAGGTTTCATTGTATGACATCATCTTCAAGTGCCCATATAAAATGGTGTGGGAAATCTACCACCACTTCAAATTACAAAGATTATGGAATTTTATTTCACAGGCAAGCAGTATTTCGATAAATTCAAGCAAAATTATGAAGCAGTAAAATAAATTATTTAATTTAAATATTTAACGTCGATGTAAAGTTTATTTGAGTAACTTAATTGGTTTTTTTGTTAAAATTTCTAAATTAGTTTCTTTATATATATATATATATATATATATATATATATATATATATATATATATATTATATATATATATATATATATATATATATATATATATATATATATATATATATGATAAACTTCTTAGATATGAAGAATGAAAAATGAACATAATTTTTTTAGATTTCCAAATGGTATTGGACAAAAACAAGTTTGGATACATTTTACTGGTAAAGAAACATTTTTCCTGCGAAACATACTATCTTATGTTCAAGATATTTAACAGCTGACTGCTTCAAAGAATTGGAAAGCAGACAACGTCTATACATGGTGAGAAATTCTATTAATATTTTGGTGAGAAATTATATTTAATAATAATTTAGAAATTTATTGTATCTTATGTTTCAGAATTCGGTAAATAAATGTTTTAAACTTAAATATACTCATATTTAAAAAGGTTAATTAATACAGTCAATGTAGCATTATAGTGAAAATTATTAATTAGAAATCATAGTTTATAATTTTTTTGAAATCTTTCCTTTTTTAAGAAAGAAATTAATTTTTATCATTATTTATTTTAATATTAATTATTTTAGACATTAAATTAAATCAAGTATTGTTAATGGTATGCAATTTTTGGAATATTGTAAAGTTGTAATTACTGATTATATTAAATTTGATTTAAATAGAGTTATGTATTCAATTTTAAATTTTGAACCTCATATTTAATTAAAAAAAAGTTATTTGGTTAAAAACAGCGAGAGAAACTGGAAACCCATATCCAAACTATAGGTCAACTGATTCAATCTTTAATATTTTTTACCACTCAGGCATAGAAACTAATAAAATGAACTAATATGAAATTATAATTATCCAATTTTGCTCAAAAAATATTGCGAGGTATCCTTCATTGACATATATTTTTCTTTTCATTAGAAAAATCGACCTGAACGAGGTTCGATTTCGAAACTTATATAGGCTCCTCCATCCGTTTGGGTAGATTTGTATCGGGACCGATGTTAATGTCATGGTCTGCTAATAGTTTTATTGAAAATTTAATGAAGTAATTTTATTTTCAGAGTTTCCCTAAAAAATCTAAAACTAGCGAAGATCAATACGAATGGTTAACACCAAGAATACAAAATATTAAACGCCACATAGAACACTTTAAATTTATTTGTCACGAAATAAGAAGGAAGTTAAGAAACATCTAGATAAAAAAATTACATTTAAAAAAAAAGTTGCAAATTTGGAAGAAATTTTAAGGCCATTGATAAGGAAATTTTTGATTAATAAAGTGAACAAAGAGAGTTTGAAAAGCATCGGTGTTGAAAATCGAAAGCTGATTAAAATATAGCACCAGACGTTCTTAACGGGTCACATACCAAAACAAAATACTCCTCAGAATTTCGAGTGTTTGCATTAACTTTGTATTTTTACTCGCCAAAATCATACGATTTTGTACAGAAAGCATTTAGTTTTTATTTAATTAATCCTAGCATACTCCGAAAATGGTATCAGTTTGTAAATGGATTGGCTGTCCTGGATTCACCAAAGTATCCCTTCACGCTCTTAAAATATTGGCTAGAGAAAGACGAAATGATCAGATTTATGCCACCATAATATTTGATGAAATGGCTATTACAAGCGTTATGGAATATAATCCCCAAGTTAAAAAGAATTATGGTTACGTCAATTATGGTACGGCTTTGGACTCAGACGGTTAAAATAGAGCTAAAGAAGCTTTAATTTATCTTTCTCTAATTGTAGATAATAATAAGAATCACGACGAAGATCAAATAGTTCAAGACATCACACTCACAGAATTTAGTGAGAAATTTATTAGTTCGGTACATGGGGGTTATGTTGCCCACTCATTGAAAAAGAAATTAAAATGTCAATCATCCATTGAAGCCCTGATAGGCGACCTCAATGAAAAAAAAGAATTTGTTCTGGGCATCTTTATGCATAAAGATATCCGAAACAAATTGATATGTGCATCTTCCACTGTTACGTAAATATGTCGTCGTTGTGAAATTTATATTGAACAGGCTGTGTTTCATTGCAGTGGCAAAGCAATTAAATCAAAATATAATTTAGATTATTTAGTAGTGGCTATTCTAAAATTTATTTACGGAAAAATACAATATTTTTCAAGAAATAAATTTTCACCAGTTTGACAAAGAGTCGACAAATCATTTATTTGATTTAACACCATGTGTTGTTAAAAATATGTAGATGCTCGAATGATATTTATTATAAAAAATAATCAAAATTCAAAGGACTGTCTACAGAAAATATACTCCAAATTTAATCATTTTAAGAATTAGTAGTTATTTCTGTATAGAACATTAACCTATTTATACTTATAATAATTGATTAAAGTTGTCTTAATCTGGAATATCATCTTATTTCGTGCTTATTTCTTTGAAATAGAAACGTTGAAGAATAAAATTAATATCTTTTGTCGATATTGATAAAATTAATATGTATATTTTTGGCCTCCCTACAAAAAACAAATGACGTGAGGTTGACTAATAAGTATACACTATGCTGTGGTGCGGCCGCATCGGTATGCCGTGAGTTGTTATTCTAAGAAAAATATATCCATGCTCTCACCACTGGGTAAGTACTCCGTGGTTTCCATTTTATTAAAAAAAATTTGTCCTGGAAAGTTTTTCATATAAAATATTATTATAAGGAAATGTACCGACGCTCAGAAGTGAGGGAAGTTATTTTGTCAGGGAGGTGTTTAAAATAAATCTCCAATGGTGCAAATTGTGAAAATCACAACTTTTAATATATATTTTAAAGATCTAAATTTATATTTTGAAAGACACCCAAACATGTAAAGGAGGGTTAAAAATTTCTGTTCTTTTTCTTTAAAAAATCACCACGTTTGTTTAAAAGTGCCTTTGCATAAGAAGCGATAATTTTATTCTAATACTTCTCATATATTGTATTAAAACAAAAGCGAAGAGAGCTATATGTAAATTTTAAAAAAGTTTTGAATTGAACCTCGGTATGATAGAAAATTTCAGTATATTGCCAGTCTGCGAAAAACAAAAATATGCAACATGTTTCCTTAGTAAAAAGTAACATTAACAATTTATGTGTTTTAATAAAAAAAGTTATGAACTCTTAATGCTTAAATTTTTACATTTATTAAGCATATATGAAACCACGGCAGTGTGAACTCTATTCACCCTATTTGATTAATCTGTTAAGTCTAACAGGTTTAGTTACAGTGTCTATACCCGGTTAGTACCTTACTATACTTTTACATTTTTCCCAGTGTGCCATTTGTATCAGATACGATTATTCCAGTTATAATTTTACCGCATCGAAAAATATTTGTTACATTCTTTAAATCGAAACAACTAGCTGATTGCTCACTGAGTACAAATTATAGATCTGTCTCAAGATTTAAGGTCTCGATTTTTGTCAAAATAGATTTATAAGGGCTCCTCTTTCTTTTCTGTAGGTATAATCTTGAAACTTCTTAAATGACGTAGGTATATCGCTAAATAGGTATCTTGTAAAAAACCATTGGATGGAAAAAGCAGGAGAAAATTTTTTTTTTCTTTATTTCCAAGAAGCTTCAACATCAATACAAGAGAGGATCATGCCCTTGGTATTCAAATCCAAATCGTACTTTTTCACTGTCATTGATTTATATCTATACAGTCATAACTTTCTCAATGTATGAAGCATATACCTTACTTTAATGTACAAAAGTATTGCACGATGGTATTTGCTTAATTAAAGTTTATGTGGAAAAAACTCTCATTCTAGTTGGTTGCTAATTTCCGATAAAATGTATCTCTACGTTTTGTTTTCTTGACTGGACAATATTTTTTTTATTATTTAAGTTACATATGAAAATCAAAATTAATTTCCAATTGCTTATGACTGTTAAATGTGTATCCTTCATTATTTGGTGTATTGTCAATATAAAGGCAGGGAAAGCAATATCGGATTGCACTTACAATCACTCGCTTTGCATTCGTGTTGATAAAAATTCTTTGTAGTTGTGCACAGTAGTTTTTCACAAATGGATTACTGCAAATACATCGCTAGTATCGAACTTTAATTGCATCGAATATTTACCAAAAAAAAAATTTAATTGACAAGTTTATATCATTTATAAAATCTGAATAATGTTTAATTTCAAATTGACTCTTATTTCGAATGGTATCGCTATGAATACTTACTTAAGTCAGTATCTTCTCGAACATTATGTCCAAATCCACAATTGTTATTCTTATATACCAATGCATACTCTTAGAATTTTACCTCACAGAAACGTATAAAAAGAGATGAATCTTAGCAAAATCGCCACAGGCGCTTCCGGCTGCTGATAAGACAGGCAGGCATGTTTATTAAGGTTTCGACCAGCACATTGGATTCTTTAAATAAAATGGAGGTGTTTGTCCAAAATTATTATTAATACCGATGTATTTATTTAAATTTTTTAAAATGTTCTGTTGCATACGTGGAGAGATCAAACTAATAATTAACAGATTGCTTTTATAATTGAGAAAGTAATATTTCATATAATAGCAAAAGGGAAAGTAAGATGTAATTGTAATAGTAATGGCTGCACTTTTATGAGAAATATAGTAATTAGTTTTAATGAAATCCAAAAATAATAGTAAAATTTTCTCACTGAAGCGATTAATTCTCCTTTCTGGTAGTAAGGTGGTAGTATTCTCCTTTCGGTGAATAAGGAATAATGAAAATTTGGAATTCTCTTGAAGTAAAGATTTGTGTAGGCTTATTAAATATTGAGGAGAGTAATACTGATAATAATGGAAAAGTATATAAACGTTAAAGTATATAAATATTAATTTAAGAAATTATTTTACAATGCAGACAAAATGACTGCTTTTCTTCTTTTAAATAGAAATCCATAGGAAAAAGTGGTAACAAATTTATTTTAACGTCTGTGATATTTTGCTTCAGTATTAACGATGCACTGTACATTCAATGTTTCTAATTTTCCCGTATGGACAAATATAGGAATACTTAATTTTCGGAAAAATAGGTCTTATAAAGTTTGTATATATTCTTAAAAATACATATTTTTCATATAATTTTATGGGTGTAATTACTATAAATGAGTTTTAATACTAAAGGTTTATTTTAATTAAATATTAAACTTTTGTTACTGCTACGTTGGGTTTAATTAAGTGAGTTTTAGGGGTTAGTTTTTCCATTTATTGCTTATTTATTTAAGGAATCATTTTGTACTATCATAATAATATTTATGGTTTTATGTACGTTAATGTAAAAAAATTATTCTACACTATCGCATCAATATCGTGAGAAAAATTTTAAATTTTTTCTAATTCTCCTTCTGTCAAATATGAAAGTATTGGTAAAAAAATAGACTACACATGGAACTTTATACCTAAACTAATAATGTAATTCTTGTTTTGTCGCTTAGCAGAAGTTGAATTAAAATAATCAAACTATTTATTCTACTATGTGCTTTTCATTAATATGTTAACCAGAATAACTACTACTCAAAGCTGAGACGTACAGTTAAGAGGACTATTAAGAAAACTTGCAGTTTTACCTTAATTTCTAATGACAGTACAAATTGAACTCCAGTAATAAGCAGATCTTCCACACTTTGCGACTATCATAATTTCTCATCACGTGACTTAAAAATACAATGTCTCGTCTAACATGATTAGTTGCAATTTAATTCTGAATCATCGATTAAGGTAAAATAGGAAATAAGATTATATTATTTGTTGGGTAAATTTGAATTAATGCACCAACAATTGATGACCAACGACATTGAAATGCAATTACCAGACTAGTAAACCATCTCGTCCAAGGGCAATATTTGCGGCGTCAAATGAACCCACTCTGGGCACAAATCTTGGTGAACAGTCGAACAATGAAGACTTTCTGGTGGAAATACCTAGATCGATTCAGATAAGCAATTCAAGCATAGGGAGGAAAGAAGAAACAACTTAAACCAGTGGCACTAACGGTGTATATTTTCACCGATAACACTAGGTCAGTCCGGCTTTACTTCATTTCCACAGAAGAAATGTAAGTTAGCTTATTCTCTTGCATATAATAATTTACCTCCGCCAATTTAGGTACAATAAAGTACTTTTTAGAGCTTTATTTTTGTATCACCTCTTCATTCATGTCTTCTTCTTCTCTCATCTGCAGCTAATCACCGACACGGATGGAGGTTCCTTAAGGCGATGTATTGCTGTAGATTCAATATATTAGCTAATTTTAGCTGGTATGACTAATTCATGCGTTTTTGTTTAATATGTTGAACTTTTTAAACAGCTGGACTTATCCAACCGAGAAATTTGCATGAGAAACCATCTGTTTTCATTGAACAGATATGATGTGTTGGCTATTTTTCACAGTTAAAATTTGTTATCCCGGATACGGTTGAATTTTTCATTTCTGGACTTGCTTGAATTAGGTTTCTTCCAGGTTTAGGATTGGTTACGATTAGTTTGTTACCTTAGTTTTAACTGTATATATCTTCTTTATCTGTTTCTTAACACATTTGTACCTAACAGCATTGTTATATTTACCTTTATATGCATGAATGCACAAAGTCTAATTTTTTTACAGTTTCATCGTAGGAAATTAAAAATACTTTTAAATCTATGCCTTATATACCTATCTTTAAATCTAATTCGTCAAATTAAAACTTTAAAAATTACATTTTTTCGAATATTTTTAAAAAATGTTTGAAATGCTTAACTTTTTTAATTAACTATATAATAAGTCCTAATGTATAATTAAAAGTTCAGTATTCACATAGGATACTATGATATTTATATTTAATTGTAGTCCTCGTGTAATGTTTTTCTCTTTGGAAGAAAGAAACCATGCAAATCTTCTTATTGTTTCTAGAGTGGGAGATATTTTTATTTTCATTGGTCACGTTATTTAATACAATATATTATTAATCTGAAACTTATTAAAATTAATAGTCTTCTGGCTTATGTAAACCTCCTTTCTGAGTTCAAAGTTTAATCACAAATTCAGAATCAAATAATTATCCTAAATTTAGGATAATTCCTTCAATATTAATTTATTGTAATATACTTAGAAACAACAGTAAGCTAAAAGAAATTACAAGAACAACTAGTAAATAAATAAGGAGAAAGTGAAAAAAAAATTATTATTATGAACTTCCATTTAACGACAACCATAATCTTATTAGCATTAAATTTTCTTTAATGTTGGTAGACATATAATACAGACGATGTATTATTATCTTTGTAAAATTATTTGTTCTTTCTTAAGTAAAATAACATAATATAATAATTTCGTTAGTGTTTACGATATTAATTCCAAAATAACTTAAAGTAATATTTTATGTAATACAAACGTTTTAAACGTATTCATAAGTTTTCAGATTACCTAAAATATATTCATATCATGTCCATTTCAATTATATAATTCCATTGACGTATTTGATTCAGATGTTACATCTCTCAGCTCTACGGTAAGTTAGATGAAATCTTATCTCGAAGTTAATTAAGGTACATGAAAGATTTCCATTTGTGGGTATTCCTTTAATATTTTTCTGCTATGGACCGTTTTATTTCTTTTTTTCTTGATCATTTATGGATATATTACCTTGCGATAAACTCTCTTTTTATTAGTCAGTTGAGATATATATCGGAAGTGCTTAAATACTGAAGATTTGAAAAAAATTTTGGTGGTTTCTTTAAACAATTTCATAGCCGTGAATTATTTTGAAAGGAATTAGAAAAATTATAAATATTGGTAATATGTGGTTTAAAATAAAAACTTTACATTAGCAAAAAATGTAATTAAGTCTTCATACTCAGGTAAGTATATTATAATCTAATTTAAGGAGAAGATAATTTAAATTGAATACTATTATCTATTCAGAAATGGATAGTAGGAGAAATTTAAAAGTCATTTACTTAAGCCAAATGGCGGAAAGAAATAAAGTTCTTCATCCTCCTATTTTTAAAAAGAAATAGAATTAATGTAAGAAAAAAATAAAATTCTTCATCCTCGTATTAATTAATTAATGGCATCCTTTCGAAAAATTTAACATATGTTTATAACTAAATTATATGTGCATTAAATATAAAATTAACGGTGAATTTAGATTTCATTTAGTAAACTTAAAAACTCGTCTAAGATTTTATTATTATTGGAGTATAAATGTATGTAAAATTCAAGGCCTGCCAAATTTTATTAAAGATTTTTATTAACAGTTAAATAAGGTGTCATTGAAAAAAAATAACAATTGTGCGTGTCAGCTCCGTCGCGCCACCACAGTTTACTCTTTAATTACGATTATCTTGAATTGTACAAAATAGGTAACACTATATACAGATATAAATATCACATATCTGCTCTTACTGTTAAGGCAGCGTTCATGAGAAATGGATGTGCTCGATTGTTTTTTCGCTGATTTACGTTGCAAAATTGGTCTCAATAAATTTTTTTTAAACGGAATAATACATAATCTATTAATAAACACAACCTATTATAAGTTCCTATTATATAGTTTCTATGAAAACATTTTGAAATCGAATGAGTAGTTTCGGAGATTACTTCCTGCATCCAAACTTACAAACTGTTACACTTTATTTAACACTGTGAACTTCTGATTTTACTCCCCATTATAACTTCATACCGGGCGCTATATATGAAAGTCGATTCTTAAGAAATATACTCAAAAATTTACAATATATTTATTATTTCTATGGGGTAACTTTTCTTGAAAATGTAAACCAGAAATATAAAAAATTATAGCTGTAAGTACTAAAAGTTTTCACGAATCGTCTTTCAGAAAACAAACTTTGTAATGCCGAAATAGTAACAACTTATATCTATTAAAACAGAAACCGAAAATTAATAACAATCATAGTATATTTCTAAAGAATTAATTTTTGAACATTAGAGGTAAATAGAACTTACGAATGAAAATTTTACATTTTTCAGTCAATACTTTTTGTTCTTACAAACAAATAAAAATACTTTGAAAAAATGTTAAGTAATGGTATTAGTGATATACTGAACAATATTAAAATAACTAATTATAGAAAAAAAGTACTTGGAAAGTATATTTGATTCCAATAATGAAAGTGTTATTTCTAGTAAATTGCATTTAATGTGCTACATAGTATACATGAGTAGATGATGCTGACAAACGGCCACGAACATTGGATGATGGAATTGTTTATTATCTTTAGATACGTAAGACTAGACGTTGGATTTTTTTTCTCCTGCTTACCTATGTCTCACTTTAGATCTGTGCTGCAATTTTTTCAAAACTCAAGCAACGGTTGTCCATTAATACCACCCATGATGGCTCATCAATGAAAAAATTTACCCGAATAATTGTTCATAGTGTAATAGCTATACCCTCTTTATTATAATAAGCTTCTATCCTCTTCATTAAATAAACGTATTGGATATTACCCGCTATATTTGTAATTAATATAAATAAATCTATATGTAAATAGGATATATCCGATATAAACGTACTAAAAAGAGTTCACTAATAATTTTAAATAATTTTAAACTTGATCGTGTTGGCTCGTATGGTGTTGATTGTTAATGCTCGAGTGAATATCTTCTTTTGTCTAAAACTATCTTCTTTTCCAACATTTTAACCCGAAGTTTTGACAGAATTTTTTCAAAACATCGAAAAAGACTAAATAAAAGTATTGTTATTTTTTGAATTCATACAGATACGTAAACTTTTAAATAATCCAAAATAACATTTTATCTCTTAATTTTTTAAAATTTTCTCTAGACAGAGTTGCAATTACAGCGTTTTCAGGAATATTACTAGAATAAGTAAATAATATTTTAAATGTTAAGATTACAAACTGGAAAGAATATTTTTTCTGCCTCTCTATACACATAATATACTAAAGGGTAAGAAATTTGAACAAAGAAATGAAAATGAACGAAGACTTGACAAAGAAACGAATGAAGATTTTTTCCCATTAACAACATAGATGTGGATACAAAATGTTATCATCGCAAAGAAATAAAAGCATTTTCTTTGCACACAGATTATACTAACGTAATTCGTACAAGTGCAAGTCCTTTTGCACCGATTTCAATGTATTTTATAGAAATCTATGGAGTTCACACAAATAGTTTATCGTAAATTTTTATACAAAAAATTTGTATACAAATTATATATATATATATATATATATATATATATATATATATATATATATATATATACATATATATATATATATATATATATATATATATACATATATATATATATATATATATATATATATATATATATATACATATACATATAAGTTGTGATAAACATTTCTTATCTTCCTACATATTTTTACGTATTATAAAGCCGTGTTGTTCTTTACAAATTTGCCAGCATAAAATTGATATATGCTTATCGTCGTGAAGTCTCTACTGGTATTTGTCCTATACGCTTCATTTGATTAAAACCGGTAATTTTCCGTAAATTTAATTACATATAAAAATATTTCTTGACCGGATTTTATTTTCTTTTAATAACATATTATAATTTTGATTTTATATTCTTTTGATATATGAAATCACCACTAATATTTATCTAAACGTATTGACGTATTAAAAAACTGACTTTTGTTCGGTTTTTAAATACGTCAATACGTTTGGATTCAGTTGCATAAAATTTATTTTGTTACAGAATTCGATATTCTTTTGGAAATGCTTATAATAGTATAGCCTACACTAATATTTTTTCCATACGTTTTTCGTTCTTTTGTCCGTTAAAATTCGTTGCTTAAAATTTGTTTTCTTACTGATTTTGTTATTGTTTAGCAACTATTATAATTATGTAGTCCGTATTAATATTATAAAGAATAAACATTAGAGTTTGCATCCGCCTAATAATCTCTGCAGTTAGTTCTGCAGAGATTATTAGGCGGATTCTAAAAAAAATCACTGTTTGGTCTGTGTGCCTGTCCTTGCTTCTATTTACTCATATAGTTTGAAGTCTAATAATGGATATTAATGTGGTTTTCACAGCGATATGGTAAACAGTTTTGTTGTACAAAATATTGGTATACGTACTTAGATTACAAAGATTTGTAAATATTTTCAGGTTCTGTAAACGACGAGACACAAAGTACTATAAACCGTGAGACAAAGGCGACTGCATAGAGGAATATGTGAAGAAGTCGTTATATCACAGAGAGGTGCAAGTTCAATCGTCATCGCAAAAGTTTTGAATATTGCAATTTCCACCAGATAAAAACTAGAGCTAATCTAATGAAAATAAAAATATTATTAATAAAATAAGATTTAACGAAGAAATTATCAACTAAAATGAAACAATGTAATAGCGTCATAGAGTTGCGTCGTAAAAAAGAGTTTATTATTTTATTTTTAAGAAATGTGTATTTACTAGGATTAATAACATCACATATTTTCTTCTGCAATATGTTTTTGAATGCCCAAAATAAAACCTTATTCCTTAAAGAGCTACTAAATAATAAAGAAGCAATCAAAAATAGTTGTAATATTGCCTAATGTCTTTGTTGTTTACTCAAATAGGAGTATTTCGAAATGACCTTTTCACTTAAACTTGTCATGTATTAGGATGGCGGGAGATTCGATTAAATCACTTCATTTTAAATACTTTAACCTGAAGTGCGATTTCAATGCAAATGTAAGTAGACACATGTATAATAGTTTTATTTAAAAAAAAGTGTGCAAAAAATTAAGAGGTTAAGTGTAAAAGTTGGCATGCTACGTATAACTGTAAGAATATACAGTATACCACCATATGTTAATTAACTTTTTTGCATATTTACTACATATAGACTTGTGAAAGTGAATTATCTTGTGATTGGGAAAAGTTTCAAATTACCGTTAAAGTGGTTTACTGATATATGCAGCAGTCTTACAACTAATCATTTCATTTTGGTAAAAAGTGGTTTGAAGGTGTAAATAAAAAAAAACCTTTATACCGAAAATATTTAAATGCGACAAATATTTGCGAGCATTATAATAATTTTGAATTTCCATCTAAAGTCGAAATTTTATGTAGATCTAGTATGTGTTTTCAAATATGCTTTAGATTGAAATCCAGTTTGGCGGTCACTAGAACTTTATTTGTATCCTCTTAAATATGTATTTATAGGTTATTCGTTTAACCATTGAAGTGATTGTATTTTTTTATTATGCATGTCACAATGTAATAAAATGTATTAATATACGTGATCGTCATATTATTTTAACAAGACTTTCTAAACAAGTGAAAAACTTCTAGATCAATTTCATTAACGGAAAATAATAAAAAAATGATATAAGGGAATTTTATGAAATCTAAATAAGACACGGGATATTTTAATTACATAATTTAAATAACTTAGGTGCAGTATTTATTTATATCGATTATGACCCTAAAGTAGACGAGAAATAATGGGCCTGGCGTTAAAGAAAAATAATTGAATTTTTAAAAAAATTGATATTTTCTACGACGTAAAAATCAAACTATAATATAACAATTTTAACCGTAATATAGAATAAAAAGCTATGTTGCTAATTGCCCCTTTATTACATTTTTAATATACCAAAACATTATAATAAAAAAATAACAGTAAAAACATAATCAAACCTTTGAAAACTTAGAAAAAAAATTTTATGAAATTTTTTTTTTAAACATTAACATTCATTCTTTTGTGAAAATTTATATCTTATCCTTCTTTTCGAGTTTTATCTATGACTCTGTCTAACCTGTAAATTTCCGGGTTTATTATATTACACATATATACGGAGCATAGGAGACAAAATATGTATTTATTACGAAAAATAAAAAATCTTAAAAAAAAGAAACATACTTCAAAATGAAGGTAGGAGTCCAAACCATTTAAAACAACGAAATGAAGCGAAAGGGAAGAAATAATAATATTATAATATGAATCCAAAATCGAAATTAAAACTATGTTAACCAATTCTCACATAAGTATGTTAACAAATTCTCACATGTGTATTTGGGCAAAAAAAGTTAACAAATTCTCACATAAGTATGTTAACAAATTCTCACATGTGAGAGCAAAGTACAAAATGAGGGAGTAAAAATTTTTGCCGCATGTTGCTCTTGAATCGATCTATATCAGGGCACCACTATTTTACTGTGGTATAAGTTCTTCTGAACTTTTCCTCACAAGGGTTTTAGAATGTGATATAAATTCATTTTATCAATCAAAAACATTGTCACTTTTATCAGGTTGGAGGAACTTATTGAAATGCAACACCAAAATTTGTTCGAAAATCAAGGTTTGGAGTCAGCGCCGCTGGAAAAACTTTTGTTCACTAAAAAGTTAACGGACGACTGACTTGAAAAGGGAAAGGGAATTCAGATCAACGATCAGAATTCAGAGAACACTATGTTTAATCTTCCAAGATGGAGTAAATTTATTTACTTAAACCTAATATATCAATGTGTCAAAGTCAAATTAACAGATTTCATTTGACAAACCGCAACGACCAGGTCGATACATGGCTCATCACGGTTGTAAACAATGACGCCATAGATGACGTTTTGGTCATGACCGTAAAGATCACGGGCGCCAAGTGGAACGATACTCTGAGGATTTTGAGTTTTGCGATCGCCTGGTGGAACGTTTTCTTATTTTAAAGACAAACAACATGTACATCATAGTAAGTTGTTGTTAATAAAATAATACTGGAGTAATTAAAATGTAAATTATATAAAATACTACAAAATAAAATAATACAAAATAAATTATATAATATTATAATTACCCCAAACTTACATTTTACTGGTGTGTATTTTGTCCTAAACCTGTAATATGTATTTAGTTTCCTTTCGATGATAAAAATTTTTACTCTCGATTATTAATTTTCATAAAAAAATATTCAGAACCACTTCTTACAACCTAATAAATTATTTTTTTATGTTGTAAGAAGTGGTTCTGAATATTTTTATTGTTGAAAGACGTCTTACCAAATTCTTTCCTTAGATTCTTTGGTATTTAATTTTTATTTGTTCTCTTAATCGTTACGAAACGGGAAATTCTAAAACATAAAAGGGAAATTCTAAAATATAAATTAATATAAAAAAGTACTTTTTCTTTTCTTTTGAATATAAATGAACATATTATTCCCTTAATAGAAAAAAATCGACCACATAATTATAGAAATTCAGAAAGCAAACTCGAATTAAATTTGGGTATTTGTTTTGTTTTCACAATTTTTAACTTTTCCTTTGAAACTTTTTAATTGATAATTTTCATCATGCGTTCATATAAATTATGTCATTTAAATACTTATTATTCAACATGTGCCTAATAGATATGTAATTTTTTTTATTATTATATTTTGTAACATTTTCATCTTATAAACATCATCAAGGATTTCAAGCAAGAGAAACTATTAATATATTATGTCACATGGTCACCGTATACGAGATAACTTATATTAAATTTTTGAGACAAATCCACTGATCTAAAATGTGTGAAAATGGGTTTGTGGGTTTAAGAGTTATCGGCAAATTTACGAGCATGTAATAGATATCAATGTAATTATTCAGATTTTTCATTTAATAAGCATGCACGGTTTAGTTATATAATTATATCATCTTAGGTAATATGGAGGCAAGTGAGTACCATGTTGAGTTTTATGTAGCCTATATGATTCTTAATTTTAATTTGGATCTAACCATACTTAACTTGTAGATTGTCTTACTTCGAAACTTAAGTCTATACTTAATTAATCTTCTAGTGACCTGGTCTCCAGAATACAACAATTAGATCTATATACTCAAGTGCAGAGATTGCTGAAATGACAAACTTTCCTTTTCGATGTTTTTTATATTTTCTTACTTTCGTTCGAGAATTGCAGCCTTTTGTCCATATGGACAAAAAGCTGGAATTCTGGTACTACGAAGCATAAATATATTCATCTTCCGCATTCCGGAATTTACAAGAAATTACTACAAATGAAAATTAATATTCTCACCCTTGAGATACGGAATGACCTAATTCACAATTTACTCATTAAAAATGAAACTGATAATAATAAATATATACTTACTATGATTTTGTTAACATTTTTGACTACTTTTTATTATAACTTATTGATTATGGCATGGATATATTCGTTAAAGATATATTTCTTTATTAATTTGGTAACTAAGGTAATTCTTGTGCGTATGACAAACTTTCTGGCATAAACGTAGACGGACGACTTCCTCTACCCCCTTACAACTCGCATTCAGACAAGCAAAATCAAAGAATGAAATTTATTGATTCCGAGGTGGATATTGCCTTCCAAAAATTTCGCCTAAAATTTGTAACAAGAATAATAATAATTACTAGTAAGGTAAAGGCTTAAATTTGAGACGTGGGTTACTAGGAAAAAAGAAAAGGATGAGGCATGAAGTAAAACAGAATTTGAGCGAAAGGAAAGTCGGAAGAGGTGTAATCATTTTGACGACATTGAGAAGCATAAACTATGGAAAAATTAGGGGTGGCAGTAACTTTTGAACTAACACTCGTGTGGTGGTAATATAAAAAAAATATTTTAAACGGCAAAGTGTACGCTCCATTATTTATTTAACAAATTGTTTTCAAAATTGCACTTTCATGGAATATCTCAAAATATTCAATATAAAAAAAATATTAATTGCACGAATCAAAGAACGAACTATTTTACATCGAAAATACGGACCAAGTTTTTTGTAAAATAAAAAGTATGATTTTTTTTCGTAACGCTCAAAAATACGTGATGGCTGAACTGAAGTTCAGCGCTCGAAAAACGCGTGTTTTAACATTAGATGTGATTGATCAAATTGATCAAGCAAAATTTAAAAGAAAGAAGAGACTTACAGCCAACAATCTATTGTGTTTTTAAACATAAAAAATAATATTCTTACGTATTTTTTTTTAATCGATGAAAGACCTGATTGCATTTTTGTTTAAAGTTTTAGGGTAAACATTTGAAACTTTCACAGTATATACTCTTGAAATAGGATTTAAAAAGATGGATTATAATGTAAAAAACATAAAATTTAATTTTGAAAAATATAAGGTTCTAAATATTGAAAAATAAAAAAAAATATTTAATTTTAATTTTTTGTCATGTTTCAGAGACCAGCAACTTCAGGTATAGGTGCATTTTATGAAGTTTGAAATCTATAATTTAAGATGATCTTTAAGGCTTTATTTAAGAAACTTAATTAGTAGTACGAAAAAATGTTTTTCTTTGTGTTGTTAAATAAATTTTAATAACTTGCTTAAAAAAAAATTTAATTTATAAAACAAACATAGATTTTTAATAGAACCTTAAATAAAGTATGATGTATCTGGGGTAAAATACTTTTATTATTTATTAATGTAAGTGTAAATTGTAAAATATGTAAAAAATAAGGTTTTTAACTAAGTCTGCTAATTATCCATTAAAATTATTGCTTAAAATATGAATAGGAGTTTTTCTCCCGATACAATTTAGTCATGAATCAAAAATGAATTTGAAGATCAGATAGAAATAGAATATGAAACAGCACATGCTCGGTAAGCAGAGTCCTCACTTGGGTGCATGCTTATATGTATGGGTTCTCTTCTGCAAGCTCCGTAGTTGTGTGTATACGTAGCTAATACAGGGAAGGGAGAATGCGTTACTTTTTCACAGTTTTTCCTACGAAACCAAACACAACTACCTGTTTATTATTACTATCCTTATTTGTTATTTAAAAAGTATTTCTTTGTTACAGTTAGAGTAAAACTTATTATTTAAGAATATATGAGTACAAACCTCAGAAAAACTCGTTATTTTCCAAATATCTTTACAATACTCTATTTCCCAAAAATCGTTTTTTTTCAATAATTTTTAACCAAAATATTTTATTAGCAGTAAGAGATATATCAATGTAAGTGAAAAATAACGTTTCACTTACATTGATATATCTCTTGATATATCAATGTAAGTGAAACGTTATTTTCCAAATTACTTTACTATTTTTTTTTATTTTATAAATATCGCCCATATTGCATCGACCATTTTGAATTTTCATTTTTCGACTTCACATTCTTGTTCAGTGATATCAGAAACCCCTTTGATATCAGTTTCGGTGATATTGATTTGAAATTAATTGAAATATCTCAAATTTTCCTTAAAACATATTTTTTGTTGTTTAATAATTAATAAACATTTAGTGTAAATTTATACGTTTTTTCTAAAATGTATTTTAATATAAAATCGTTTTAGGTGATATAAATCGTTTTAGGGAACAATTTTCCTTCATGGAAATATATTGCTATTTTTATTTCAATATGGCTTGCAAATAATAGATATACTATTATTTGCAAGCCAAATCAATGTCATAAAATGTTTTAAATTAATAATGTGAATATACATTTCACAATGTAGAGGTGTTAGATATAAAACAAAATTCTGTAATAATACAGTAGTTTCCAATATAAATCTTACTTAAAAAGTATTTCTGGTTTTGACCAAATTTTAAAATAAAATAATGTTATATTTAAGTAAAGTGGCTACTGGCACCGAACCTTTTAATAATTTGTGCAACATAGCATGGAATATTTAAAAAAATGAAGAAAGTCATAATGATTTTTATGTATATAGGTACATGGTCAGACAAACTGCTGAAGCTATCTCGATGACGACGCCTTACTATATGGGGAAATATACGACAGAATTTTCCGGAAAATGTAGAAATTACCTAAACCAAAAAATTAATTTAAGTAAAAGATTTAAAAAAATTTATTAGTGCCGAGATCGGGTAAGTGGCTTCTTTGGTCACGCAAAGAACACATTCTTGACGACGCAAATAATACAGAATAAATTTTGTTTGTTGAATTTCTATTTGCACTATTATTTGTTATATTGTGAAATGCGATATTACGTTTATTTTCTTCTTTAAATAAAATATATTTAAACATCACAATAAATATTATATTACATTTTGCTTACCGCAAGAAATTTGTACAGCTTTTTCTGATTATTTAAATAACGTACATTTTTTTAGTCCAAACAAAATATATACGGGCGGTAGCATAAAATATGCCAAACAAAACTCACCTTTGCATCGGCGTTGGTCCCACGGGCGGCAGAACGGTCAGAGCGGGCAAACAGAGTACGCGCCAGATGCGTCCCGGCGGTGCAATACAATTCGCATACGGGTACGAGAGGTACAATCCCGACTCGACTTTGTAATTCATGAACAATATCTGTAAATTATGCTACAGGCATTTCGCTCCAGAATACATCAATATTATTTCGTTTAAGATATCCGTGTGAATTTATATGTACACATTCATTTCATGTTTTGAGAAATTGTTACCAACTTGGCAATGTAAATGGTATGCTCTTTCCTTGGGGTTAAGCTAAATACATTTTTGAGAGTTGTTTTAAATGACGTTGCGTTAGCGTTGGTGACGGCCTGAAAATATTTGGTTTTATCATTTCATATAATGGACAAACCTTGAACAGTTTTAATAACAGGAGGATATATATAACAAAAAAACAACAGGCTGTTTATAAACCAAATAAGGACAAAGGTAAAACATAATATAAAAAGCAATAGAAAAAATTTAACAATATAACAAATTTCCAAGGTTTACATAATTATCGATTGCATTACAGATGTACTTGATTAATTAACTATTAATTTAACACATTTTAAAAGAAATTTAACAATGTAGCAAATTCCGAATTTTTTCAAGATATACTTAATTATTCATTGCATTTTTAATGCTAGGAACAAATTCCAAAAACAATTTGAACAAGCTAAGATTTTTTTCAGAGTTTTAGTTTAAGTATGGACTACCTTTTTGCCTAACAAATATGATTACAAAGATTTTAAATTTTTGGATAGAGATGTGGTTAACGTAAATTAGATCTGTGTTAAATTTTTACTTACCTTTAATATGAAAAATACTATGAATTCCTATTAATTGCTGCGCAGGGCTGAACACTTTTCAAAGTCAGATGTTATGAAGCATTTTCAGTATTTTTTACTTTTTTATGATACTTTTGTAAAAATGGTGAACGTCTTATGATTTTTACATGTAAAAAAAAAGCAAAAATCACACTAACACCATTATGTCGGCACGTCAAGAAGTAATTACTTATGTTTCAAAATTAAGTACAGTAGACTTTTTGCAACTTTTCGGCTGACGTATCTCAGATAAAAAAACACTTATGAATTCCTTCCAATCGTCCTTTAGTAGTTCATAACCGTACTTAGTATATAAGAACGATTGACAAAAGTTTTCCCACTAGCAAAAAACATTCTTCTTTTGTTACGGGTAGAAGGTAAGATTGGTATAGAAAAATTATTTCGGATTTAAATGAGTTATTCCTTAAAAAGGTACGGAAAATTTTCCGAATTTTTTGTAACGGAGTTCTAGAGAAATGTTAAAAATATTAACAAAATTTTCAACAGTATATATCCCAGCCCCTCTTCTATCTCTAAAACTGCATAAATTATAATTTAAAAAAAATATCACGTTTCCAGAAATTATAAAAGTTTTATCCAATAACAGTAGCACTGAATAAAAAAAATTAAAATAGTCGTAAATAACTTAATAGAAACGTTTGGTCCCTTAAATATTTTGTATTTTTATTCTTATTTTAATATGGATTAAACCAGTGCAGCGAGTTCTGTTGGAATTTACTAAGTCTCATCTTAACCTTACGTTAATAATTTTTTTGTAAAATTGTGTATTTTATTGTGTAAAACATTGTTTTTAATCGAATTCTTGGTATAGTAAAATAGTAATAGGTTTTGTGAAATAAAATATATGTCACAAATATACAGAGGCCATTGTTATGATAGACGATTTCGAATTCAGCTTTATTGATTCCATCTTCTTTGACATGATTATCTGTCCGAGAATGAAAAAGAAAATATTTTTAAAACGTCTCTTTAATGATTGTTTTTTAAAAGTTGTATATTTGTTGTATGTTTGTAAAGTTGTATAGTTGTAATGTTGAATAATTGTAGATATTTTGGTTTATACATCGTAATAAATAGGAACATTTTCATGTATCAACTTTTCCATAACATTTTTAAAACTAATATTACCTACGATGTATGATAATCTGACTAAAGATTCTATTTTATTTATGAGAAACAGGTCAAAATAAATAAATATTTTAATCCAAAATCTATCATTTCTCTGATGATTGTGAAACCAAATTGAATAGTCCATAGTAATGATCATTGAAGATGATGATTTTCCATCATATTCCATTATTATTGTGACTGACTAGTTAATTATGAGCGAATTGCAATTTCTCTTTTCAATACAAAATTTAAATTAATTTCATAATATCTTATACGAAATTTTAACATTTAATTTCTTTATAACACGTTTATGTAGTTACGTAACTAACAACTCTTATTTGGATAAATGGACTTTTACAAAATTTTCAAGAACTGAAAGTAACTTGTTCACGTATTCACTAGTATTCGGAATCATTTAAAGGGAACTTTAAAATATGGCAAATTTAATATATATATATATATATATATATATATATATATATATATATATATATATATATATATATATATATATATATATATATACATATATATACTATATTTTAACTCGCATAATATTAATTATGTATAAGATTCCTGGGTAAAAATTTAATATTACTAATATGAGATTTTAGTATATCAAAGATAAAATTCAAAAATAAGAATCTAATGGACTCCTCAATTCTTAGTAATATTTTTAAATGACTCGACTCTGGTTATGTAAATATTATTCTTTTAAAATTACGATTGCGAAATATGTAAATTAATTCCATATAATTTAAAAAGGATTTTCTGTGTTAATATCGTCGCACAATTTTGGTTTTTCACACTGCGTATTCCAGTTGCTTAATATTTTTTCTATATTTTTGTTCCATGGTAAAATATATAACAAGAAAAAATAAAAGCAAACTCCGCAAAATATGTTACAAATTATATTGCAGTTGAAAATTATTGTAAATAAGTCGAACCCATAAAAAATGATACATTATTACCCCATGCAATATGTTTAGCAAGCACTCTAGCTAAACATTATCTCAAAAATAAATAAATAAAATTTTCACAAAGCCGCGTTCAAACAACTCGGCTCAAAGAAAATTAATAATGCCCGCCTCACTCCGCTCTTCGCGCTCTGAGCCGGCTACTAATCAAAATAAATCTCTAAATATCTCCATGAAAAGCCACGAAATAAATGTGAAACTGAGATTTTTCATTATCCGAGAACGATACCTCCGCACAATAATGGCCCATCCGAGTAGGTATACCCCTTGCGAGATTTATTCCGGCCACATTATACATTAACGCAGCTTAATGAAAATGTAAGGATAGAAAGCTGAAAGGTTACAAAGAGATGCCGTTTAGCGGACGCCCGGGTCTCGAAATAATAATTTCTTATGACGAAGGGGCAAAGACCTAAAGAGCACAATTTTCTTTGTAATTTTCCCCTTCAAATGATGACTTCCGCCGCCGTTTTCCATATTGTATGATCGCGCTACTAAAAGGGGAAATTGGGAAATGTATTAAGTTATTGAGAGGATTTTTTTTCAAGGCAACGAGGCATGTCATTGTGATGAATTTTAGATTCTATTCCGTTGCTGTGGTCTATTCGTGAGCTTTTTATTTAAGCACAAGCGGTTTACGCGTATTCTCCAAGAAATTTACTGGATACTTTGTGCGAGAACGAATCGACTATCTAATGTATCTATGACAAACTGGAATGGAAGTAGTGCTCTGCTTGTCGACTCTTGCAGTAAAGATTTTAAGAATATAAATGTTTATCTTATAATTTTTTTTACAAAGACGGACCGCATTATGGTTTTATCTTTGAAGTATATTTGTACATGTTAAGATTTATTATGCGACAGACAAATCAACTGAAATAAGGGTTACTAACGATAACACCATTCAATAGCTTCATTCAACCATATTCACATTTTTGACCTTTCAATTTTGCAATGAAATGGGTTTTGTTGATTTCTATATTTCCGTATTTTCTCGAATTTAGAATTATTCGAAAATTCTTACGCACGCTTTAACTCCTTCACTTAAAGGGCTGTTACTCATTACCATCATATTCCAAAAAGTCTTTTTGTACCAAACTCAGGTAAACCACCATATATGTCTCTTTAAAAAATCAGTTGATTGTTAGAAAATTATATGAGGTTTTTGATGTGAAACATCTATAGGCGCAGGTATAAACCGGATCGTTGGCGTTGCGACGCTTGCCGTGGCGACGGGTCGCCACGCTATACTAAGGTATATATATAGTCTATATGTAGTAGAGTGTACGGTATGGCGACGTGTCGCCATGCGCAACCGACTACGCGACCCCCTCCTCACTCAGTTCGACGCTGTTGTTTACTACGATACACCTAACCTTTGCTTTATTATTTTTGTATTAATTGTAAATAAATGTTTATTAAATAAATTCACCATTTTCTCTAAGAAATTCGTAATACTTTATTTTGTCATTATGCTATATTTAGTTCCTGTAATAGTCTTGTCTTTTATGCATATTACTTGTACGAACACGATGATTCACATCTGCCAGGCGTCCCGTGACGGCTCACTGTTTTTTGATGTTCAATATCATCGTTTAGTTGAAAAATATGTTAAACGTTCGATTTTCATTATGTAAATGTTCACATAGCAACTATAAAAATATAAGCAAGAACACACTATATTATCAGCTCTTTTTTCATTTCAACTATTTCAGTACACACAAAAGCCAAGCCTGATTGTAAATTTGATCGGTATACTATTATCTATATAGAATGTAAATTTATTCTATATATTATTATAGATAATTAAAATATTTAATTTGTGGAAGAAATTTCGAATTGTTGAGATAGTAGAGTTTATAGGGTTGCGGTAAAACTCCTTATTTGTGTTATGAAAGAGAAAATTATTAATTAAATTTATAAGCGGAATAGAAGGATTATGATTAAGATAGGTCAGAAAGAGAAATGTGAAAAGAAATATGGATTGGGAGAAAGTGGGATTTTGAAAATAAGATTTTCATCAATAACGGAATTACTAGTAGGCGAATTTCGCCGAAAAACATCTGTTTCGGAAACCACAATTTTTAAATTCCTAGGTCATTTCATTACATATATTCGTCGTTTTCAGGAAGCCACATTTTTCATTCAATCGTGGTGAAACTTGCGGCATAAAGAGCATCGAATGTAATCTAAATTAGTTTCATGGACAAACAAACATTTTCCCTGCTTTTAATTCCACTCTGAATATATATACTATATGTATCATTATTATATGTATATATACTATATGTGTCATTATAAAATAGCATAATAGAAGTTCCACAAAAATAGAAAGTATAACAGCAGTCCACAAAAAAAGGGTTTAAATTGAATAGATTATGTGAATATAGTTCACACTCTATGATTTCTAGAGAGATTTTAAATTATTTTAAACAATAAATCAATTGGTTAAAAAGAAGCAAATAAAATTGAAGCATTTGATTCTTAAATAACCTTATACATTTTTGGCATGAAATTTAAGGTATATTTATGAGGAAATTTTCTTTCCAATCATACTTTTTTGTTATTTTACATACATTTAAAATTGCATCTTCAGGTGAGCTATTAGCAAAAATTCCTACATCTTTGCTAATATCCCACCTGAAGATGTTGTAATACAACGAAACCTAGGTCGTGGTAAAGAAATTAAAGAAAGTAGAAATAATACTACATCACATAGTTTCATTTAATTGTGTATAATGAATTTCTACAAAATTAACGCCAAATATATTCAATATTTAAAATTATTATAGTTATCGTGTTGTGGATATTTCTATTCTTGCTGTTATGATTCGATTATATTTAATATTTAATCTAAAATGCCCACAGAACTCAAGGTCAATAATTAGACTAGCACTTTGATTGAGAAATATAAAAACAAAAATAAATATTGGAATCGATATTATATTAAACAATTATTAAACACCACCTAATTCCATACTTCTTAATTGAAAATGAATAATACTTTCGTTTTAGTTAAATAAAAGGCACGGATATTCAAATTAAAGTGTCTAAAGATTAGTTTAGTATTAGATGATTAGTAATTTAGAAATTATTAATTAGTAATTTAGTATAATTAATTTAGAAGTAAAAGGATACGATATAGAATTTTTCAGGTCTCTCTTCTAACAAGATAATATCTGGTAAAAATGAATGAGAAGGCTTTAAAAGAAAAGGTCATGAACAAAAAAAGTTTCCACAAAAATAGTACTGTTTTAGCGCATAAGTTTAATGAAGTAATTTGTTTTAGGTAGAGAGATAAGAAGCTTTTTCAGACAGATGAATCGGTTAGGTTACCTTTCAGGAATTAAGTTATGACGTGCGTTTGCGAGTCAGTTTAGTGTAGTAAGAATAAATTAGATTTTCTATAGCCTTGAGACGTGAGTACCCAATTAAGTAAAACATAATTTGCGCATTTTTTTAATATAAAAATAAATGTATATTATATAATGGAATTTTCTTATTGTAAATTTAAAATGAACGCCAATAGTATAAATCTACCATATTATATAATTTTCCCGGAAAATATTGTATTTGAATTGAAAGCAAAGAAGAATTTATTAATCTTTTATATTTATGAAGTGAAGTGTTCATGCAAAAAATAAGTAGATTGTATAAATAATCCCACTTGTGTTAGTTTTTATTTATGAAATTGAAAAATATGTGTTTCTTTCTAATTATAATATTTTACTATTGCCTCTTTGAAATGGCGGCAAAATATAAAAATTTTATATCCAATGATAATTTCTATGAAAAATCTCTTAAGTGACCTTTATATATTTTTCAAATATTTTTTTCTCCTAAAACCCATTAAATATTATCATTAAATACTACCCGTTAAATATTAATTAGCTACGTAAAATTGGTACTGTGGCGGTATAATTTAGGACACTTTAATTACACAGAATACTTGGCAATAATTTTAAGAATTCGTTACGCTTATTTTTTTCATTTAGATTCACAATATGTACGCAATATGTTAATGTTGATTAATTCTTATCATAAGAATTCGTTTTCGAATTCGTGTCTAAAACAAAATAATCGGAAATGTGACAATATTTTGATTTTGAGATTTATTGTGGATGTTACAAATGTTTCAATAAAACTATTTTTCAATATTTTTTGAAAAAAACTTTATTGATAAGAACTTATTTTACTGAAAGACAAGAACGCCATGTACGACAAAAGTAATTGTACGGAAACATATATGTGTATGTATGTGAATTGTGCATATATACATATATATATATATATATATATACATATATATATATACATATATATATATAGATGTATATACATATATATATATATATATATACATATATATATATATATATATATATATATAAATATATACATATCCATATATATATACTATACTTTGAGTTGGGCTATGACGTTGGGGCGGTGATATTGTTATTATTAAGAAAATTATATTAAATAATAAGAAACTATTCCTTACTTGTATTTAAAATAACAATGATCCACATAAGATTTAATCTGATTTTCTCCGGAAAAATTACTTCTAACATATTATTTGATCTTAGTGCAGTAACAGAAAAAAATTTCGAACAATCTTGAAAAATATTATTAACTTAAAGCTTTTGCAAAAATGGAATATTTAATTTTTTTATTTTCCCTAAATTTTGACATTAGGAAATTAAATATAAAAGTATACGATAATATTTACAAAGAGAAAGATTTCGAAAACAAAATTTTATAACTTTTCAGATTCTGGATCTTTCTGTGGCCACTGTCACGCATAGATTTTTTTCATTTCAGAATTTACTTTATATATTACTGCTTTGGAATCAATTTTATTTATAATAATAAATACATTATCTGGGCGAATAAAATTCTTTCTTCTTTCCTTGCGTTGCTGAAAAGTATAAAATGATTTTTTTGTGACAAGAGTGTTAGAGACGTGAAGTTATAATTTGTTAAAAGGCAGTAACCAGTTCAATTTTCCATTTAAAATAATTTTCTTCTATTTGCTTTTGATTTTAGAATGAAAGTTCTTTGAGTCTTTCAAATTGTTTTTAACTTAACTTATTTTATTTTATAACTAACTTATTCTCGCATTGCTGCTCAGGTGGATGTTACGGTATTCACAAATTCCGCGACTGGGGATTTAATTTGAATAACTCTTTGATATAACGACTTCTCCCGCTTCGCAGTGTCATAACCATCCTCGTGTCGTCTATATCGTTTTGATCTTATTACCTTTCAAGGACATATTTCATAAATATTAGCAGAGTTCTCTAAGCCGGTATATATAAATTTTTCCACGTCAAAATCTTTTTGCATAAATACTTTTCAAAACTTCAAAACTGCATCAAAATGTAGTATAATTCAAGTTTTAAACTAACATATAAGTAGACAGACGACGTTGCGATATATATATATATATATATATATATATATATATATATATATATATATATATATTTATATATATATATAAAAATATATATATACATATGTGAGGAACTTGAGGCGTTTCAGCGAAAGCTACGTAGTATTTCATAATTTTATTTTTCTTTTCTATATTCGACCTATCATCTTAAAAAATAACAAATTAATTGGTTCAAATTAGTGGCTTGCTACAAGATTGAATCAATTGATTTAATAACGTTGAAGTGATAAAATTTTCTTTTCGTTTCCCAAAAATCAATTGACAATTGGTTTATTTTCTTAATCAAGTTTCAAACAGTATGTTGCCAAGATTTAAACAATATACATTTCACTACGACATGAAATACAAAAGAACTATATATCTTAGCAATTCTAGTCACATTTCTGCGTCAAAAATCCAATTCCACTCAACAGCCGTCTAATTTTCGACATCAGAAATCGATCAACAAAATAAGAAATAATATCCTCACTTCGCCACACTGTCCGGTCACGTCCGGTCCAGTCTGTCACGCGCTGTCTTCCCCTACCCTGTTTCGGACAACTTACGCCACTTATTCACTCTCTCGTCCAGCGATCTATATATATCATATCTGGCTGTATATTGTACATATTAGTGAGCAACGAAGGTTAAGTACATAGTTTATACATCTTAGGCTGATTTGTACCGAATAGACATGCATTTCTCGATCGATCTCAATCAATTTTTCGTAGTGTATGTAGATGTGTAAAGGTGTATATATATATGTATCAAATTTGTACCATGTCACCATTACAAAAACAAAATTAATTACCTAATCTTGATCTAGTATAATCAGGATAGGTTATATTATAAATAATAGCTAGATTAATGACTTTAGCTGTATCATATATGTGTTTGTATATGTTTGTGTGATTGCGTGTATACGTATGCACGCGTACGTATGTGCCCTTGTGTGTGTATACATGTGCGTGTGTGTGCCTGTATGTGTGGATTTGTATATTTATAAATTTTTTTTTTCATTTTGTTATAAAAATCTTATTGAAATCGAGTCAAGAACAATCTAGTAAGATTGGAAGTTAGGAAAATGCACTAACATATACTTTATATTAGGCATTTGGAACACCTATATCAGGCTAAGCATTAGCATATACTTTGTATGAAGCATTTGGAACACCTATATTAGGCTAAGCATTAGCATATACTTTATATTAAGCATTTGGAACACCTATATCAGGCTAAGCATTAGCATACACTTTATATTAAGCATTTAGAACACCTATATCAGGCTAAGCATTAACATATACTTTATATTAAGCATTTGGAACATCTATATCAGGCTAAGCATTAACATATACTTTATATTAAGTATTTAGAACACAGGGAGATTTGCGGATAACAATTTTTTGCCTCTCTGAAACGGACCTGTTTTATTACCAGGTTAGTTTTATTTTATTTATTATTATTCGGTTGCTTAAAATACTTCAAAACATAATAAAAATATTTCTGTTTCTTCTCATATAATTGAATTTTAGGACATCTGTGATTATCGATAATTAATATATTTAAATTTTTACCGTCACTCTCATCTTGTAAAATTATATTCAGACAGATGTTAGTTATCCAAATAAAGAAAAATGTTTTCAGAAGTTTTATTTTTTGAAAATGTTAATGTTATAGGCAACTAATACCAATAATTAGTTACCAGATTTTAATTTTGTATTCAAAATAAAATGTATTCGGGCCAAAACCACAATAAAATTTGTTTTCTCAAAAATGCATTGAAATTTAAATTTTAGCAATTCATATAAAAGCTGGAACGTAATATTCGTAAATTGTTATTTTTAATTGAAAATTTAGGGATTAATTTTATCATAGTAACTTTTACGCTACCGTTTTAAGACTACGAATAAGTAAGAAAAATATTTTTTTATTCGTTTCACATTATAAAAATTCGTTATTACTTCAGGAAAGATTAAACTGATTAAGATTTTTTTTCATAAATTATTTTTTTGACAATATTTTAGTATATTATTACTATCCAGGTTTTTCAGTTCGCGTCAAAATTAAGATTGTTTTTACTTTCAACCTTTCCCTTTAATTATATCAGCTTTTACGCCAATTTCATTAAATTATTATTAACCACTAAATAAAACTACGTAATGTAGTATTATTTCTACTTTATTTGAATTATTAACCACGATCTTGGTTTTGTTGTGTGACAATGTCTTCAGGTGTGCAATTTGTAAAGATTTTGAAAGATTGTTCTTTACAAATTGTCCACCTGAAGATAGTGTCCTGTAACGAAACCTAGCTCGTTGTTAAGAATATTAATAAACAAAAAAATAGTCATCATGTAGTTTTATTTAGTTGTAAATAAAAATAAGATCATAATTAATTTCTACAAAATTAACGCCAAATATATTCACCATTTTCGTAGCCCATACAGAAGTTTATTATGCACAACTGACTTAAAATATTTTAATTTATTACTATAAAAGAAAATATGTATATGTGATATTTGTGATTAAGTACACTGGGTGGTAAATATTATTTACTCGTATATACTGTTATTTTTAATTTATGAATAACGACGAATTTTTACATAATCTAAGAATAGAAGCTAAGTTTTACAATATAGACCGCATGCGATTTCGCTTCGTAAATGTGGAAGCAGCTTTACCACAAAGTACTTGTTGTCTTTGCGGTCAGCTCCGGCGATGAAATTCCTTTGAGACAATAAGTTGGCGTTCGGGGGAGTTGGAGCAAGTGCCGCCAATTGCCGGAGACCGTTCGTTATATATAAGTAATGGAAGCACTTCCTGTAAATCGTTACATGTGTTGCCGAGCACAATATGTGTCTGGCGGTACACTTATCTTCTTATTGGCCTTTATCTCCAATATGGATTTGATTCTCTACGGAGCTTTATATTTACGGATGTTTATATACAAACTTGAATTTCCAAATAATAATATTTGAACCAAACTTGCTGATTAAAAACCCATATGTTAAGTCATGTTTGGTAATCAGTGGGTTCAACTTGGTTATAAAATGTTTTTGTTAAAGTTTCTTAATGAAACTGCAAATATTTTTATTAAAGTCCATGCGCTTTTGCCCGGTAAAAGTCTATCCTTCAATTTCACAGCGTTTGAGATACATCACCTTGATAAAATAGCTTATTTTGATAACCATTGGCTGTTTCATCAAAACATATTAATCGTTTATCTTAAGACTTGGAAAGAATATAAATATTAGGATAACAGTTAAGCAATATTCTCGCAACGAGTGGTATTGCATAAAAAATAAGGAAATTAATTTATTGAACCAGAGTGTTTTTTTATAGAAATGATTTTACAAGTAAAATAATGTAGAAATCGATCAACGTCTTAACACTTACAGATAAAGCCTTTAACATTCTAGTAGAACTATCATTACAAAAGTACTGTACACTGTTAAGAACATATAAAATTTAGACCTTTTAGAGTACTTATTTATATTTTTATTCTTCTGCTTATATATGATTTTTTACAATGTTATATTGTCAATTTCTTTTGAAGTTGTAAGAAAAATAACTTGTTAGCCTGCACCGTCCTTGTGTTATTAAATTATAATACAACCATGTAAACCTTTTGCCTGATACCATTCACAGGCGTCAAATTATTGTGAGTATTTAAAAAACTGTGGATTTATAGCCATAGCTATATTTTTCCTAAATTCTATGTCAATTTTAGTAATTCTATGTCAATGTTAGTAACGCTGTTTCATGGTTTCCGAGATTACCGTACTTGCTTTTGGCATTTTCAGTAATATTTCTACAACTAAATAAAATATACATATTGACCCCGTTAATTTATAATTTGCTTTTTCAAATTATATTTAGTATAAAAAAAATTAATTCTTTATTTACCCCCATTTAAAATTTTAAAATAAATATTTTTGAGTGTTAACTCTTAAAATATGTACGAATTAATAAACTTTATTAATGTTCCAAGTCTCAAATTTCTACATGTATCTTATTCTATAATAAAATTGTTGTAGACATTTTAGCAAAATATATAGAGTTTTCTTAGAAAAAATTTCAAAATAAACCGTTTTTGAAAGCCCTTTTATGATTCCCTTTCGAATGATTTTCGTCGCAATATACGAAATTTAAAAAACATGTCAAGTGTTTTATTTCACTCATCTAAAATATTATTTTACTGTTGAGATCTATAGAGGTTAATATATATTATCATATGCTAAATTTCAAATTACTTGAAATTTGAGAGTATGAAAAATTTTAAAAAATCTTGTAATTTTCTTTTCTCTATATATGTTACCAAATTTTAATACTGAATATATATTCCTTGCACACCAAACGGCTGCAAGTGACAGATGAAAATAATGCACTTATAGTTGATTTTCTTTATAGTATTAACATTTCAACATATGTTTTGTATGAAAAATTGGTGATTAAAGATAATTATCCAATCCAAATGAAAGATATTTATTTAAAAACTATAAGTAAGTTCACGCGTATAATTTAACTCGCATGTAAGTATTCCACGCAGACGAGTGCCGGCAGGAAAAAGAGCACTACAGTTTCTGTCAAATTAAACCAGCGAGGTCGTCATACATTCATTCAATCACTACTACTTGAAACATCTCGTTGACATTTTGAGAATTAATTAAATATTTTGGTACACTTTTTCTTTGTATAAGCATCAAATATCAGGCACACATCGTCCGCAATTTGTATGATAAGAATTGTCCAAATAAAACTATTTTATTAACAAAATTCTTTAAATTACATCCGATCACAAAGTAAAGAGTTATCATCTTTTTTTTGGTAGTAAAATAAAGAGTAAGTTAAGAAAACGCTGATTTTCTTCCGAATTTATATTAGCGAAAAAAAATTTGACATTCTGTGTGTCAATGTCAAAAATTTTTTCGCGAATGTCAAAAATTTTTTCGCGAATGTCAAAAATTATAGAAAAACTTGTTTTCCTTAAATATACATAATATTGTTGGTTGGATCAATTTTAAATTTTAAATTAGAGAAGCGTCTGCCGATAAAAGTACTTAGGTGAGGCATTGTTTGAAAAAATACAACTTTTGTTAAGTAACTTTCCTTTTATAACTTATTGAAAAAAAGGAAAACGAACTAAAGTGAATTTCAGTCTAAACGCCCAAGATATTAAAGCGTTATATTGATAAATATTTTATTGAGAAATGGTATATTTGCTTTCATATTTTTATACAGTAGCCAAAATGTCTCCGATTAATTGACTAATATGGTTATTCCTCTTGCAGTACAAGTAAATACGCCACCTAAACTTTGTACGCAAATAACATCATATAACAACAGTAACTGCTATCCATTAGAAAATTAATTTATGAATTTTTTGGGCTCCAAAAATTAAAGCGCCAAGATAAAAGTTAATTTTTCGATGATTTAAATGCAAAATATTTTTTTTCTGGTCCACTATTTTTCATTACATTTTACCTAAATATATTAATATTCCAAACTTCTGTCAAATTAATATTTTTGACTGGCACTTGGAAGCGTTATATAATCTTAGAATGACGTTGAAAGAGAATTACATTGAACAACTAACGTCGTGCATATAAATTATTGCATAAAAATTATTTTACACACGAATACGAGGAACTATGTAATGAAATAAAATTATTCTAGTAAATTTCCAAGGTACAACAAAGACGCAAAGGTTCAAGTCTTATTCCATTTTTAAAGTTCCAAAATTATATAAATGAATTAACTCAAGAATTTTTCGCCCCTTCAGGAACAGTACCACACATCATTTTCGTTTCCAAGTCTATTATGAGAAGTTTAAAAAAAAAGCCAATGATTGGTTCTAGTAATTTTAAAAATTCCATTGCATATTTATGTGTAATAATTATAATAATTATATGGCATTAAGGAAATTAATAAACAAACATCTTCCTGAAAGGGTATAAACAATTGTCAACGTGGATGCAGATGAATATATATACATATATATATATATATATATATATATATATATGTGTGTGTGTGTGTGTGTGTGTGTATCTATATTTTTGGAAAATATAAAATGGGTTTCGAAAATAGGAGGAGGATACAATCTTTTTTGTATATATTTTCAGATATAACTCTGCTTAGTTTTGGATTATTTCATTTAGCCTCTCTTAAATGTATTATTTAAATTTATTTAAATATATTTTATTACTAAAACGTACTATTGACGGATGCTTGGAAGAAATATCTAAAAACGACGGACTAGGTAAGGATTTATTGTTTTCTTTTAAGGTAAAATCTAATAAAAACCATTATTTTTAAAATTGTACTTGTATCTACCTTTAATTTACAATTGTTATCATACAAAAACATGGAACTACTAAAGAGAAGAAAAAAATATAACTGCAATTATAAAGTAAAATGTGTAAAACGATTACTCGCGTAATTCTTACAAAGCTAACAGGAATTATATAACGAAGCGAAAAGAAGTGTAATATATAAAAAAAAGAAAGTAAATATAACATCATTGTGATTCCGATATCAAATTTAAATGCATTATTCCATCGCACCGATAAAATGCACAAAGAGATCAAAGTTTGACGTTCACTTCAAAAATGTCATAAAATTTCATTGCATTACTTAACCATAAAGCGATGAAAAGAATCTTCAAATAAACCTTGAATCAACCATCTCTTTAAGTGCGACTCGAAAGTTCAAAGCTCAAAGCTCACCACTCGAAGCTCGCTCGTAATCTGTAAAACTGAGAAATTCATATAATAGTGCAGAGCTTCTACGCTTTACCTGCTTATTCACATCGAAGTAGTACTCATCTATTGCCTGCGGACGTTTATGGACGGGTTTAACGGAATATTTTGCGCATCTGAATTGAGGTAAAGAGAGAAAAGATTTATGTTTTACCGTCGCGTTTTTATGTGGTCATGTTTTATTAGTGCGAGAAGTTTTATTAGGAAACGAAAACAACTGTTAGTCGCGATAGTTATAAATTCATGCAATGACATAAGTTGGACGTCTTTAAAGTTTATTTAGGATTTATGTAGTATTTTACTTTTATGTGTGTGGTATTTATAATTATATTCAATACATTCAGCAAACTTAAAGGGTTTTATAATTATTTTTCCTATTACCCCTTTTATTTTACTTGAAATGCGATTTCAGATTCCACCCACTTTGAAAAAAATACACAATAATAGCTATGTTCAATTACGATGTAAAAAAACTTCATTTTTGAGAAAATAAAATAGGATGCCAAAAATTTATGTTTATATTGTTTCCACAATTTCTTTATTTCGTTATAATTTGTTATAAAATATATATATATATATATATATATATATATATACATATATATATATGTGTGTGTGTTTGTGTGTATGTATACACACACATACACATGTACGATTTTTTATCAAGCCATTCATTTAACACACTTGTTTGTTCGTGAATTGATTGTTTCGTTTCTTCTTCTAGATTTTATAACTACCAATAATTCCTTTGTTCTAGCCTCATTGCAGTGAAATTGTATTAATTAAGTAAGTTTTTACCGTATTCTTTTATCTTTTTCTCCTAACTTTTACCTAAAGTTTTTCGCTAATAATTACCAGTTATATTAAATGGATTATCATTTTCACCGCTCTTGTATTCGTATATATACATATTTAATATTGATTAACGCAATTTCAAACAAATTTATAGTCTTATTTCTCATTCAGTTTTCAAAATGATTTGACCCACGTATAATTTGGGCTATGGATTTAATATACTTCCTTGAATATTATCTTATTATGGGTCATATATTTTGTACATATACCCTATAATCTAATTTTCAATATATAATTTTAGCAAAACAATTTGAACAGCAATCTGCCAAGCAGTTACTATTACTCCATTACGTTTTGGCAATAATTTAATTAAAAGCTTCCAACAGAGCATACGCTTTGCCATCAGTCAACTTGTTGCTAGCGCGACCCCGATCGAGGTAACTGACGAGTATTGATGATGCCCTTCGTGGAAAGCTTTACGTCTCGCTGAAACAATTTATGTAGCTAGCTACAGCAGCTATAGACGGTTATACAATGCGCTGAGTCAGGCTTACGAGGGATTTCATTCGGATGTATGGCGCTGCATACCTAGTATTGAGGTGCGTGTGGACTAGGCTTTGCGCACGGAGCCTGGGTTTGATTGTTGTAATGAAGGGGAATGAATTTGGGATTATGAGGAGAGAGGGGTTCAGCTTTTAATATAAGGTATTAAATATTATGCGTTTTACGATTAAAGTCTGTCGTGCGCTAAATTCTGCTGACTGAACAATATTTGTTGGATCAGAGGACGAATAAATTAATGACTGTGGGTTATATTGTTCGCATTAGGAAAATTTAATATTTAATTTATATTAAAACAATATACTAAACAATGGTAATTAAAATATAAATATGTGTAAATATACACAATTATACACACACATATATATATATATATATATATATATATATATATATATATATATATATATATATTCAATTTTATAATCGTAATCAATAACTAAAATGGTACAACCTATGGCATTTGAAGATTGTGCTGAATTAATTTACATTCAAGGTTATTATGTAATGTTAGTTTAGTCAATTTGATTTATATTTTTCTTTTTGATATTTTTAACGATTGTGACTAACAGGTCCCTATTCATAATTATTAAAACAAAGTATTAGTAATTAAGAACTAGAAACTTTTAATCACATTTTATTAAATGTTAAAAACAGTTCCTGTTTAATTCTTAGGAGAGGAAAATATAATTTGAAATTAAATGGAAATATCGATATATTAAGAGATTACCATTGTTTAGTATATTATTTTAATTTATTTACTCTACTTTTAGGATAATTTTACTTGCCAAAAGATTAAGTTAATATTATTGTTTTACTTTTGAATTACTTTTTAGTTAATCTTTCGGTCTTTTTTTTACGCTTATCGTACACTTTTAGATCGTCAAGATGAATTTTTAGCATAATCCGACATATAAGATATATTCGGTTTTTTTGGTTCCTTGCAGAGATGTGAAATTTGATTATTAGCTTCTGAAATGTTTTACGTTTTTTCAATAAACTTTAATTTTTCAATGTGACAAAGTTATTTTTTATACAGTTTTTTTTATTGTTGAAAAACACTTTAAGGCAATCACTAAATGTATATCCACGAAGTAAGTAATAAATAAAAGTCTTTAAATTGGAAACATAAAACATAACTATTTCATTAAGTGCAAATATATGAGTTAACACAAACATACCTTTTGTTTAATATTGAGTTATGTTAGAAACAGGTTAATAATAAATGTTAGGAACTTAAATTGAATTTTTAAATAATTTTGTTAGAGCAGAACGTGAAATAGAATAAATACAAGCCGAATCTCTCAACTACGAAATTATTTCAGAACTATATTTTCAAAGAACTTTTTCCAAAAAAGATTGAGAGAATTTAAAAAGAAATTAAAAAAGGGCCATACATCTAGCTTGCATCACTATTGCAAAGCGATTTTTATTCTACTTTAAAATATGTTCCCTCCATTTTATTAATGATCGCAATAGCTTTTCATTAAATTTCATTATATTAATATTACCAGCCATCTTGGAATCTACTGTATTCTATTTTATGGTTTATTAAGGCATGCATTTATATTTTAAACTGGCTGATTAATAATAAACAACCAGCTTAGAATATTATTACCACTTATTTCCTAATCCATATGCGTTACTCCTTACATGTTTTATTTTCCACAAAACTGTGAATATCAAGCTTCTTATTACTAACATATTGAATAGACCTTTAATTTGTCTATCTAGACATCGGCAATATTAATTTCAAAATATTTTTTAAATTATTCAGGACGAAATTAAATTAAAAATTTATTTGCAAAAATTTCTAGTTTGCATATACACTATTAAACTAGTTTAAATTGCTTTTCCCCATATCTCGATGTAGATTAGTATTATCGACTTATTACGAGTTTATTATTCGAACATTATACAAACGTGATTACTGAAAATAAGCTTATGTAATTTTCTCTCTTCCGTTTCTAAATTTGATACATATAAGAGATAGATCTTTAATTTGTCTATTTAAACATGGCCAATATTTATTTCAAAATATTTTTTTAATTATTCGGTCCAAAATAAATTTAAAAATGTATTTTAAAAAATTTCTAGTTTGCATATACACTATTAAACTAGTTTAAATTGCTTTTCCCCATATCTCGATGTAGATGAGTATTATCGACTTATTACGAATTTGTTATTCGAACATTATACAAACGTGATTACTAAAAATAAGCTTAAGTAATTATCTCTCTTCCGTTTCTGAATTTGATACATATAAGAGAAAGACCTTTAATTTGTCTATTTAAACATGGCCAATATTTATTTTAAAATATTTTTTTAATAATTCGGTACGAAATAAAATTAAAAATTTATTTAAAAAAATTCTAGTTTTCGTGTACACTATTAAATTAGTTTAAATTGCTTTTCCCCATATCTAGATGTAGATTAGTATTATCGACTTATTACGAGTTTGTTATTCGAACATTATACAAACGTGATTACTAAAAATAAGCTTATGTAATTATCTCTCTTCCGTTTCTGAATTTGATACATATAAGAGATAGACCTTTAATTTGTCTATTTAAACATGGGCAATATTTATTTCAAAATATTTTTTTAATTATTCTGTACGAAATAAAATTAAAAATTTATTTAAAAAATTTCTAGTTTTCGTGTACACTATTAAACTAGTTTAAATTGCTTTTCCCCATATCTAGATGTAGATTAGTATTATCGACTTATTACGAGTTTGTTATTCGAACATTATACAAACGTGATTACTAAAAATAAGCTTATGTAATTATCTCTCTTCCGTTTCTGAATTTGATACATATAAATTCTATATACCTTTAAACTTGTTTAAATTTCTGTTCCCTAGATTTGTCAATGTGGATTAGTAGTTCGATTTTTTATCGTACACATTAGGGACTAATAGACCTTAAACAGCTACTTATACATGGATTATTTAATTATTGAGTTTTGAAACAGTTAACTGTTTTGTGCCATATGTAATGATAATATTGAATTACATTCTAAGCCATTGTGCCGTTTGAAATCCTACTAACAATTAGGTGTCATATTGTGTTATTCAACAAGGCATCAGGTAAGATGTTCGTCTTCAAGAAAATAGTCCACATTCTTGAAATATTTGAACCAAAATTTTACCGTCGACTCGCCTATAGCGTAGCATATATTATTTGTGGAATTCTTCGCATTGTTACACAGATGAAACGCATAAAGTTGAAGAATTCGAAGTTAATGTTGATTCAAAACCATTTTACATATAATTCACTTAAATATGGTCATTATTAAATTTATATTACAAAACCAATTATTCTGCAAAATGTGGCAGCCCTGATAGAAAAGTTGAAATCATGGCTGAAGAAATATTATCCTGTTCAATATGTGCTTCTAATAAAAAAAATTTAAAGTAATATTCCTAAATCTCATGTAGACTGTCCTCTGTCACATAGGTATACAATTTTTTTACTATACAAATAAACTAAGTTAGTAATAACTAAAAGTGGGTTACTTTAACTGAATTATTATTTTCCCACCTTTTGTTTAAGAATATTTGAAATCTCACTTATTTTAATAATTATATTATTTTAATTAAAAAAAATTTTTTAGGTTATTTTTAGTTTAGATCCCTTGTTTTCTGCACAATTTTTAATACAAATTTAAAATTTTAAAAATATTTTGTAAATATTTAACAACTGAATACACAGATTTTAAATTTTCATATTTATTTTCAAGTTGTATTTCACTAAACCATCCACTTATTTGTAACTAGCTATATTACCAGGTATTACCTGGATCCCAGGTTTGTTTTTTCACAGATCAAAAATGACAAACAAAAACTGCAGCTATAAACAATTTACTAGATGTCCTAAAAAGGCTATTGTATAATCTGTTATAACAATGGAAGTTAATAATATAGTAAATGGTATGAGAATTTAGGTCTGGCTTAAATTCCCCATCAAATAGTTCCAGTTTGATTAATATCAGGAAGCTAGGAATTACAGTTAAATAAGTTACTACCGTTAAACCCAATGATTTTCTTTACTGATATTTAAAATATAATAACATATTTTGAAAGGATGCTTATTTATGATAAAATTGTCCTTAAAAATATAAGCTATGTTACAGGATAAAACTTGATTTTAAAAGGTTTTTTTTAGTCATGCAGTCAGTTGATATTGTCATAAACAGAAAGTTCATTTGAATTATTTTAATGAATGTTTTAAGACTAAACTTTAAACGGAGTTAAATATTAAGAAATGATTCGTGAATTTAAGCAATATGGTGTAAAGTAAGTGATTACAGATTACATGGAAATATACTTTGTTACCACTTTTTTTAGAATTTTTTTACCATGCAAGCATGGATTTTAAAAATGAATGCTAGTTCGGTTGTTTTAAGCATTACATAAAAACAAATCAACAAACAAGCCCATGAACATTTTCTCTCAGAATTAATAAATCAATAACTACCTGTTTCGAAGGTAAATATAACAACTAAACTCACTTATAATAATATTTGAGCAAACATAACAAATATTACAAACTTCAATTTATGAAATACTAGGTTATTAACGAAATTATATATTAAGAAACTGTAAAGTGAATTTATTAAGTAAAAAAGAAACAGCTAGGTAAATCTACATAGCACCAAAGCGAGTAAGTAAATTTTATATAGTCGTAATACTCTATTTACCTTACTCGTTTTCAAAGGTAGGTACAGACAATATTTACCGAGGAATTCATATTTTCGGCACACACCGTTTATTGTAAGATTTACATGCTAAACATGAAAGTATGGAAACGTTAATCGCACCGAACCGTCACGTAGCCTTTATTACGTTCACGCCAGTATAGACACGTAGTTTAACCTCTATTAAAGTTGTGAACCTACGTAGAATGACTACGGTAAGCGGAAATATGAAACTATATTATATAAGGTAACACGGTTATTTTAAATACTTTTCATTTCCTTTGTATTTTAAAGTTTCCTTTCGGAAAAAGAAATAATGGTATTCCTGTTTTCAAATTTGTCGTTCAAAGGATTGAGGAATTTTGTAAATTTGTACATATTCTCATTTATATATTTAGCCTAATTCTAAGTAAAATTACGTAAGTTGCAAGACATTTATTTCTTTCTCTATTCCTCTCACTTTCAGGCCTCAGAAAACTGCTGTATTTATCGCCGCCGAATTTTCCATATATATATATATATATATATATATATATATATATATATATATATATAATTTATATATAAATTTCTTGTGTAACACTTTTTTTAATGATTTCAAATTATTCTTCTTCTAGCTTTAGATGCCTTAAATGGTTCATATTTAGTTGTTATAAATTATAAAACAAAATTTTTTTTCCAAATAACGGACTCGTAGCCGGCGTTTGTGTTAAGCCTGGATTATACAACCTTCGTCACAATGAATGTACGGATTTTTAAAATATGCCATAACATTTTAAAACCGAATAATATGGAATGTGAAACATACGTCGGTTTGTTCTACTTAATTTTTTATCTCTGCGGAGGTAGAGATATATGGAGTGAATTTCTGAATAAGAGAAACATTAAGGATTAAGAAAGCAACCATAATTATCGCATCAATGAAAGTAAATTTTAAAGTAGTGTTTTTATTTAACTTAAATATCTTTATAACTTCGCGAACTCCTTCAGAACGACAAGGGCCATTAGAAGATTAATCTTTTCACACTTAGTATAAACAGTATGTGGATTTTTTTTATAAACATTTTTTAAAATGGGTTTTTAAGTAAATTCTCATTGAGAAGAAAAGCATGATAAAATTTTGTGCAAGCTAAGAACAAAAGTTTCTTTTATTTTGAAATTTGGATACAATTTTCCAGGCCAATTTCCACAATTTTAAGTGCCGTAGAATGCTTTCTTTATAAACACTCTAAACACAAGATCGTACAGAAGGATAAGAAAAGAGTTAGAACATGCCAAATATAAAATTTGTAAGCTTTATCCTTCTGAAGATTTTACAGTGAGAGTGTCAGTGTGTGATGCTTGGCCTTTACTCAAATATATAATTTAATTTTATAGAAATAGTTACCGAAGTAAACATATATGCAAGAGATTTAAATTTCTAAATAAACAGTGTAAATTTTTTCAGTAAAATGTGCCACATAAAGATGGAAAGATTGATTTATTTTCCGATTTAAGAAATGTATGGAAATTTTCATAACGTAAGGTTACGAAAACTAAAACCGTGGATACCGATGAGGAGCAATTACTAATTTTTAGACTGTGAATGAATAGGTGGATGTAGATCCCTACTTTGACATGTAGACTTAATTCGAATCAATATGCATCGAGAAGTATAAATCAAAACTATAAATTTAATGCCTCAATACTACTAACTGGAACTTTCAAAATAAAAAATATACTTAAAATAAAATAAATTAAAATAGGTTTGGATTCTTATTAACTTACCGTTTCAATTGCTATTGACAACTCTATGCAAGAAGGTTAAAATATAGTTTCGGAATTCATTTCCCTGCTCTAAAATTTCTACAGGAATATTTTAGATGTTAAATTTTAACACACATCATTCTAGATCAAACAGATTTCTAGATCAAAAGGTTCCTGAAAAAAAAAGACTTAAACCACGGAAAACCGGAATGAAAAGCAAAGAATATTTGAACTCTCGAATGAGCGTTCCGTGATTTTTTTCCTTTTGAAGTAGAAAAATAGAACTTGCACTACGAAGATACTGTACATTCTTCGGTATGTACCATGTTTAAGAGCATATTGTTATACTCACATATTTTGTATATATGAATATATTGTGCATTTTTCAAATACTTCTAGAACTATAAAATTTATAACAATTGCTATGGTTTTTGTAATAAACTATATATTAATTAACAAACTAGTTTTTCATAGTTTTTAGTTCAGCATTTTCGGAGATAGGGAATTGTGTCATATTTCTAGTCGAAATTTTCAACAATATCTTTAAAACTGCCCTAGATAATATTCTAAAGAACAAAGTAGTGAGAATCCTTGCAAGAAACATTTTCAATAGATGTACATACAACAGAAGAATTAAGAAATACCTTTTTTTATTTTATGTATATCCTCTGCAAAATTTTGGAAAATTTACTAAGCTTGCTAACAGGCTTTACCGATTTTGCAAACCAAATTTTATTTAAGTTTCAACCAGAATTAGTTTTTGAGAAAACGGTTGTGATACAAAACAGACTAACGGACATGTTAATGATCTTATCAGGGCTATTTTTTGTTGTCCCTTTAAAATGAGAAATTCAAATAAAATAGAAAGATTTTGTTTCTATGGTAAACCTTTTGTGATATTTACTTTGACATAAAAAAAACAGGTGCAGAAAAATAATATTAACGGGTTTTTTGCAACGATTGTACTAGTAACGTCTGATTTAAATAAATAATAAAGAAATAAAATAAGTTGATTAATGGTAATAAAGAATATTTACATTTTGTAGCCACTATAGCATAGTAATTTTAATTCCTTACTCAATAATGCTAAATATCCAAAAAATTCATAACCGCATATTCAAAATTCTTCTGAATTACCAAATTTTATGGTGGTAATAACTTAGAAATGTGAAATTTTAATTCACTCACAAGTAGGCTCCGTATTTAATGACTAATCTGAATCAGAACAAAACTTTGAAACCCATGAAATTCGTGATTAAATTACGATAAATATTTTGATATATAGCCTTTTATATGTGGTCATCAGTTTGAGTGGTCTGCCAATAGAATTACTTTTCCTGTTTTGTCCATAAGACGTTAGTCGATAAAATTTCATTTTGAGTGTATATAGTACTAAAGCTAGTTTTTAATGTTAGTTACGATTAAAATCAAGTGATATAAAAATGCGTGTCGGGCAAAATCCTTTTACATAGATTCGTATCTTCAAAACTCAAGTGTTTATTTTTTATATTGTAAAATATTGTAGATTATACATAAAAAAATTACGTTAAACGACCCTCTAGTATCCATCCTGTACTTGTATTCAATTCTCTAACTTACCTTTAAAATAAGTTTCAATTAAATTTTGTGTTTGCTTTCATTATTGAAGTGTATATAAAGGATGAGTGCCATATTAAACCGTATTAGAAATGTATGAATTTCGACGAGGTGATGATAAAATTTCCAAATTAAAAATTAATTACTACATTTAAATTTAATTTCACAATTCACGAGATATATATTTGTGCAGATAAAAAGATAATCATTCCTCTTCTGTCTCCATTTTTGGTTGGGAAATAAGACGCAACGTTGATTATATAATTATTTTATTTTCAACTGAACTTTCTAGTGCTAGTGAATGCCAGCTTTTTTGTAATACGTAATATTGAATTACATATACAAGTGTAAAATGTTTTAAAAAAATTTAATCTTATGCAGATTTTACACATATTTATCACTTTGCATACTTTACTTAAAAAAAAATAACCAAGGCTACGTTATTGACATTATATTTCTAGCGTGGAGTATTAGAAAACCACGCAGACTCCGTGTATCTTTAATACTCTGAAAATAAATACAGCTTGTTATAATCGCGAAAGACTAGATTTGTATTACGCTATTATGTAATATATATTATTCAATTATTAACAAATATATACCGTATATTGTCTAAAAATATTATCTACTTACCTTCAACTAATAATCTCTCAGACAAAATTTGGAAACTGAAAACTAGATTAACAGCATTTTCATCTAAAATCGGCGGTAATAAACTAAGTCACTACACTATATAAGTCGTAACCTGCTTTTATGCGGACAATTGTGAAATCAAAAGTCAAAACTTTCGCAAGTAGTAAAGCTCGACCCTAAAAGCTTCACGAAAGCGCACGTCTCTCCCACGAGTCGAAGGTATCGGCGGATTGCGGAGCGGGGTGAATATATTACAGAACCCACTTACCCTTTACCATGACCCATTACATTCGTAAACACATCTCACTTGGAAGCGTTTTATCGAAATATAATACTCAGTATAAATTGCGGTTGTTGAGGTAAAGTGCGAGAAAAAAAAATAATCTCATACGTCTGCAATACGTATTTTCAACTTATATAAATATAGGCAAAGGTGTTAAAATAATTTACATACTATAAATATCTATTAAAATTGTAGTACTGTATTTGGTTACACTGTTACAATAGTCGATTTATTATACGGTAATCTTCGCGGCATTATATAATAAAGAAAGAGAATAAGATATCATACAAAAAAAATTATTATATTTTGTATATATGTATGTATATATAAATGTGTATATATATATATATATATATATAAATATATATATATATATATATAAATATATCTATATATATATATATATATATATATATATATATATATATAATATATATATATATAGATATATATATATATATATATATATATATATATAGATATATAGATATATATATATATATATATATATATATTCCCTATTAAGCAATATTGCCTACAAAAATTGGGAATGGTAAATACAACCTACATAAATTTAATTTTAAAATTCAATCCATTTATAATACCATCCAATGAGACGCGAGAAAAAAGCACAACTTTAAGCCTACGATTTGAAACATTTTTTTCGCTATCTTCTACTTTGTAACATATAGATGTACGATAGATGGATGTACGATACAAAAATTTCACATATTCCGTTTTCTTTAGAGAGTCCTAAACATGTTATATATCCGTTTAAGTGATCCGTATATTACATTTTGCCGTTTTTAACTTTGAATGAAAAGAAGTAATGACTGTAGCATTAAAAATAAATCCTGTAGAATTACCTTAATATTTGAATTATTACTCCTTAATACTTTTTTATAATTGTTTATGCTAATAGACTGTGCTCTAAGGCGAGTTTTCAAAAACAAGCGAGTCATAATTTATGCTGAAATTTGACTTTAATATTAGAAGTAAATAAATGAAAAATATTCAACCAGCAAGTTGCTACGTATTTCTAACCTATTTATGTATCTAACTTCGAAATAAAAAGAATTAATTAATGCAGTCCTATAAACTAGTAATTTATAATCACTTAAATGTAATTTATATTTATACACATTAAAAGTTACTTCTGATAGTTTGTACTAGCGGGTAATATCCCAAAAATTATTTCTTGTGCTTCATAATCTGAGACGAAATTATATTTTGGTTTTCAAAGATAATAATTCTGATGGACTGAATCGATTTTGATCAATTAAAAATTGAATGTTATTTCAAGTTAGCCTCTATATTGTTCTAAAAGCTCCATTCAACTTTTTTAATAGTTTTATTATTATGTTTTAAAAAAACAATCAAAGAAAATATCGGTCAAATATTTTTTCTATTTTAACACGTTTTCCTAAATCCTTTTATCGTAACTCTCTTCGATATATATTCATGATATATCAACATTTTTAATATATGTATTTACTAAATCTCTTTTATGGTCCACAGATTCATTTCAAATATAATTTAAGTATTATTTTTTGCTTTTGAATCAATTGAAACCTTTAATTCAAGGGAGTGAAACAAGAAGTTTGAAAAACTCGGGAAATGTAAATGAAAATATTATTTCCTTTATTGTCCTCAATATCAAGTTCATAAATTCGTAAATCGCTCTTGGTATTCTGAGGCGAAATTTGTTGAATATGACTAAATCTTTTATGAATTTCTGGTAAAATATAAACGCCAAGGAGTAGGTAATCCGCCGGCAATAACGAAATTCACCAATTGTTCCCTGACTAGTGCGTGTTTTTACAACATGAAATTAAATCTAGAATTACCAAAGTAAATATTTAAATTATTGTGAATTTCAAAATTCCACTTTATGCTCAATTACATTCTTTGTATTTTGATTCCTTTTTTTCTGCTATTCTTATCCAATTACACATTTTTACATTTTCTTAAGACTGTGTTAATATTTATTATTCAGTGTTATTTCTGTAGTAATTTACATCACTACATACTGTAAATGTATAAAAATATGATTTTGATATACTGCTCTTTCAGTAAATTTTACAAGCTATTCTTTACACAGCGTAAAATTTGCGAAAAGCCTTTGCAAGTTTACAACTAATCACTTGACGAGTTATAAACTGATTCAATGTTGAATTTGGCATTCGATAACTTTTTACTCTGGAAATATTTAGATTCGAAACAAATTAATTAATTAACTACATTGCTTAAGAAATTTGTGGTTTTAATATGAAACTAAAATTGTAACGTATTCCACTCCTGAAGATAAAATAAAATTATATATATATAAATATATATAAATTTTTTTTTAAATTAGATTAAGAGAAATAATTAATTTTTTTTAAGTTCAAGAAATTGAAATGCATAATAGCTATGTGTATATTTATATTTTAATGTAATTTTCAAACCATATATTAAAAAACTCTGGTTTAATAAAGACTTTATTTCACATTATTATACAAGTTGTCTGCACATTTCCGTCTTTTACTTCCATATGCTAAGGCGTCTACATCCCAAAAATAAGTACATAAATCTTTGAACATAAGATCATGAGTATCAATCTAATACTATATTACAAATTACTCATGTTACGCAAAAAGAGACCTATACAATATTATTATGGCTATACGTCTGTCTGTCGCAGCCCCACAACTTCTATAGTTTTAGATATACGTGCACGAAATCTATAATTTTTTTACATGCTTCTGATGGGAATGTCAATTAAAATAACTCCCCATGCATATAGGTCGTATCGAGTTTTGAGTAGATGCAGTGACACGCGGTGCCTTAAAAGCAATTACACATAGCTTGCTGTGAACATTTAGCATAAATACTTCGCATATTTATGAAAATTTAGACATATTTTATTTGTGGTATTCAAGCGAAATCCACATTTCAATATATGATTTTTAGCACAAATCGAATTTTATGTGCAATTTTAGATAAAACCTATCAATTTCATTTCTATTAAATTACAAAAACTCCTCGACTGGGTTCGAACTCCTCGAATTGGTCCATAATAAATTAAAATTGATTACCTCAGTTTAAGCGATCAGTTCATAATCTCAGGGCAAACAAGAATTGACGAGATTATCCGTACCATGTAACAGATACGTAATCTCGGCTATATTCAAACTCAAACAGTCCTGTAGTTTTTACACACATTATCAAATAATCTTTATGTTATTACAACTGACTAACATAGTCAGTGTTTGCTGTTATTCTTATAATACCATCGTTCGTGAGATAATTTTATATATAATTTTAATAGTGTTCTTCTTTTGAAACAACGTATTATATTTTATCGGTTTAATACTTATTACGTTTTCTTTGTGAATTAAAATTAATATTTTATTAATATATTTTTTTAATGTGCATTTTCGTCGTCAAAATAAGTAAACAATTGCGATTATAAAATTTTGCTCGGTTTATGTTATGATTGATATGATTGAAGTAAAATTTTTCAATTTATCGTTTACTGAAAAATAGTATTTTTGATAATATAAGATTGAAGCCAGTTTCCAAGCTAAACGTTTCTAGTAAATCTAATATAGGGCATTTACACATAATTTTTAAGACTAGTGTTGGTGGCTAAAGGTGAGTTGCATTTCAAATAAAATGTTTTGCTAGCCTTGTTTATTGTGCGGAATTTAATCTAGCAAATCGAATAAAGGTGGTTTCGATAATCTAGGTAATTTGATAAAATCTGTTAACAAAATATGGAAGAAATAGAGTTTAGGTATAGTGTTAGTTTCCTATTTTTTTTCTTACTTTAATTGAAAGAAAATAGGTAAAAAACGAAATATTAACCAAAAGTAGGACTTGGTTTCGATTATTTTATTAAAAAAAGTGATTTGAAAAAGTTTTCATACAAAAGTGCACTTTACTAAGGAAATATTAGTTATAAGTTTTTCAACTTAATTGTTATTCTTAGTAACACTGAACACGGAATTTGCAAATACAGAGAGGAATTGATATAAAAGAAAAAAGAAACAAAAAATAAAAATACGAAAATGCGCAAAGTAAATAACATAAAGTGAGGTTATGAAATTTATGTTTGACAGCCAATTTAGAACCATTTTTTCATTGAAAGAACATTTTTGAAATTAATTCTTATAATGAAATAGTCATGTCCGAGCCCTGATTGTTTTAAATACGTCGTATTTATGTATATTCTATCATTTAATAGAAATAAATGGGAAATTTACTGTTTCGCTAAACTGAACTTATACTAAGAATAAATTAATTCAGAAACACATTTTTATAACTTCACTGGTCACGATAAGCCCAGTAAAATACTAAATTTTGGCTCAAAATTTTGTATCGAGTGTATCTAGCTATTGCGTACTAGGATCATAATTAAAGGGTAGATAGAAATGCAAATAATTTAAAAAGGTTAATAAATACTTTTGTATTTTTTGGTGAGCAAGAATTAGCATTTCAGGTTCATGATCGTGCCTACGATTCAATTATGGAGACACATTTTCAATTTAATACACCTTGAATGTCAATTACAAGGCCATCAGAGGCGGTCACGGATGCTCGCGCCCGTATGTGTATACCTATAATTTTTTTAAATATCGCTGACTTCGCAGCTTGCCCTTACTAAACTTTACTGCACACCACTGAGTAGTTAGAAATGTTTTTTAAAGTGAAATTAAATTTCCATTTACCATTTTCCCTTATCCTTGACTGCTTAATGGTGGGTTTAAAATATTAAAGAAATTTTATCTAGAGCATTTAACACAAATTTTTAACAAAACATCAGTTTATTTACCTTAAATAAACGATTTCAAAAGACATCGCCAATTGTGGAATACCGTAGGTTGGGATTGGTCCGATATGTGGTCCGACAAGTACTTTTATTCACTTATTATTTTGAACATAATCCTTTCTATTATAATCAATTAAAGAGAACAACTTTTATTTCCGGTTATTCTCATAATAACGTATATAACCGATTTTACAGTCGCTTCTAAAAGCACACAATAAATTATTGGTATGTTAGTATATTTATGGTTCATGAATATTTATATAGATTTTCATCAATTACAAACTTATTCCAAGAAGTCTCTAAATTCAGAATAGCATTACAAATTTTTAATTAAATAATAAATTTATCTTTATTTGAAAAAAAAACTATTATACTCGATATCACAAAAGTAAACATATTTATATATAATGTTTTTGCACACAAAAATACAAATGTAAGTACGAAAATGAAAAATTTTCCATTCGATTAAATGTGTTTTTGATATTTAATCGAACTCTAAATTTTAGGGTAATTAAGATATCGTAAATATAATCGTCTTTGTCACATACGAAATTTGGTTCCAATGAGTTCATGAGAGTATAAAATAATTTTATGATTATTTCGTAAAATTTGCATCACAAAGTTATATAACAAATATTATTTAAACCGTTCACTCATAACTATTTACAATATAAGTATTTATTCAAATTTTTTTCAAGTATACCAATTTTCAAATAAAATCGGTTTATTAATATTTCAATTTACTTAAACAAAATTTTGACCACATCATCCAATGAAGGGTAGCAACAAATGTAATATCAGAAATGTATGGTAACTTATCGTGATGATATCCGCAAATTTAAATACTTATGTATTATAAGAGAAACGCAATACGCGCTCGATGACGCCGGTCAAAATAAGAATGCAGATCATAATTTTTTAATTTTATATTTGATTTCATTTCCACAAATAAGTTCTTTCTTTATTATTTTAATTCTCTGCTAGGCATAAATCTAATTGTCTCTCATAAATCTAATTCTCTCGATGGAGAGATTTACAGAGGATTGTCTTTTTAAGGTTTCGTAGTCAAACGGCAAAAACGGAACACTTATGTATTATAAGGGAAACGCAATACGCGCTCGATCAAAATAAAAAGGCAGATCATCATTTTTTAATTTTATGTTTGATTTCATTTGAACACATATGTTCCTTATTTATTATTTTAATTCTCTGCTAGGCATAAATCTAATTCTCTCATTGAAATTTAGATGAAGAGATCTTTAGCGGATTGTCTTTTTAGGGTTCCGTAGCCAAATGGCAAAAACGAGACGGATTATAATTTCGTATTATCTGTCTGTCCGTTATCTGTCTCTGTCTGTGTGTCACAGTCATTTTATTTGGAGACTAGCGGCAGTACATAAATGCAATTTGGATGATAGGTGTCCTCTGTGACCTGCTATACAAAGAAATAGTGGAATCATAGAAAAGAATACGGGTAATATTAGGGGTAGTACTCCATTATTAAAACTGAGATATTCGTTAAATAGGTCTTAAAAATAATATAGGGCTTCTGAAATGACTTTCACATAAATCTGTAGATGATGAGATAAGGCTTCTAAAGTTTTAAATAGTGTGTCAAATTATGAAAAAAAAAATTTGGCGGTAGAACTTAAAATAAACTTTCCACGAAAAGTTTGGTTTGAATAAGATACGTTTTGTATTTTTTGAGATATGGGATATTTTCCATACCGACCGCACTAATAAATTTGTTAAGATATGTATTTCGAAAAAAAGTTTATTCTTAAGTTTGACAAGATATGTACTTCTAAAGTCCTCGTCTCCCAACCACTCTAACAGCCAGACTATAGCTACAGAAGTTGTTTGGTGTTACGCAACCCTATCGGGCGCGAGTTCGACTTGCACTGTGGCCGTTTTTTCCATGAAATTTTATCCAATATTTATCTAAGTTAAAAAAACATGATTTAATTTATTCTCATCTGTACGTTCTGTTTCCCTTCGTGACGTTAAAAAAATAGTTTACGTAATGCATTTATGTATCTATCATTAAATTTGGAAATTTAATAGAATATCTTTTCGTCGAGTATGTAGTAAGAACTTTTACCGATAGATACAAAGCTTTGAGATTAACACAAATAAAATGAAATTTACGAAATTTATCACTAAGACTTCGCTATTTATTCGTCGGTACAAGATTGGATTGCCTATACCGGACCCAGAAATCGTTTAGAATGTACTCATTGTCAGCGCTTGAATATAATATTGCACTTTGCACCTGAAGGCAAAATATTCGCGTCTCAACCAAAATAGTAAAATGTAATTATATTTTTTTGACTTGCAACAAATTAAAAATTTACTAAATTGCAACAAATTAAATGAAATATTATTTAATTTTATCAAAGCAATAGGCGACAAGAATATTTGTATATTTGCAGCTAGACTTGTATATTATGTTAAAATGGAGAACTAAGGTACAAGATCAATGTGACAAACGAAGAACAGCAAAGTTGTAAAATATTTATTTTCGCGCACTTCCATTTTCCCCCAGAACAGTGCAAGATGCGTTCAGTTTTAATATTTTTATCTGCTTCATTGACAGCTTTAGGAATGGAATTGCGAAGCTTCTTTTTGGTTCATGGCTGATCAATAGTTAGAATAATATTTATTGTAAGGGCTGCGTGTTCCTTTCTCATTCGTTATTATTTGTATTTTAGTTTACGACCGTTTGTTCTTATATTCTTCCCGATATACAACTCTTTAGATAAATACGTATGTTGCGCATGAAATTCTTAGTTAAAATTTAAATCAATTAAAAATATTTTAGGCTATAATACTGTGGGTACATCTATTCCTAGGTCATAGTTATATTCCTTGGCAGTTTATCAATTTTTCGTGATAATATTTTCAAAACTTGTATTACGGGTAACTGAATATATATATACATACATATATATATATATATATATATATATATATATATATATATATACATAAAATATTTCATATTTTAGCTTTAAACAAAAATTTTTCAGGAAAATTGATATATCGTTTTTCATTATTTTATGGGACACAATGAAACTGTTGTAATCTTCTTTTATATTATCGGTAGAGTAAGCGTGGTGATACATATTGTTACCCGACTCTAATATGTAGTCACGCGTATCGCTTTCGATTTTTAAAAATGAGTGGCATTCGAAGATCTATTATGTGTTCGCCTGCATATTTTCAGAAAAATAGGAAATTTTATGTGCTACTTTCTCCACAACATACTATTTTTAATATTTTCGTAAAGGATTTTTTATCTCTTCATTGTTTTCATTGTGTCTCTCAGCTTTCTACTTTATTTTATCATTGTCACCTAAGTGCAATAATAACTATTATATACAAGTGAACTTAACACCTGTAAATTATAATTCACAGTTGCTAAATAGACTTGAGTTCTTACCACCTTAATCTAACAATTTTCTCCGGACATTTTTATTTGGATATATTCCTAAAAAATGTTACATTCTCAGGTGAATTTAACAACCGTAAATTAAAATTTATAATTGTTAAGTTCACTTAAGTTTTTAACACCTTCACTTAATTTTTTTCTCTAAACATTTTGATAAGTAACTTATGAATTTCATTACTGAATGTAAAAATGGATATTTAAAAATTGTTTTATTGTGTTTCGATTTTTGACGAATATACATTATTTAGTTTATAAACTAACTAGTCGAGAAACATTTAAATAAAGCAACAAATCATACCTTTTTTATTTAATGAGATACTAGCATTGGGGAAATAATAGTACATGAATGAACATGACCTCTTGAATTTGTTACATAGCGTTAGGGGCTTTCAAGTAAGTTTTCGTTAAGTTATATTTCTGCTCACAAGTATCCGTTCAGGAACATTTTTTCAGTGTTATTTCACCAGTATTGTAATTTGTTTTAAATTAGGGGCCGAGGGTTGTTAGTACCATCCAAGGCCAACTATTCCATGTCCGACTACGATAACAGTGGGCTAAATAATAATTAAATATCGGTTGTTGCCCTTTTGCTTATAAATGTGTTTGGAAATTAAAAATATTGTAAATAAACACATCATTTACCACGGAATCTTTCAGAATGTCATCCATTGCTGTATAATATAATGACAACTTACTGCTTACTTAAGCTTTATGCATAATCAGGAGAGAAAGACGCCGCCTTAAGAAGAAAAAAAAGTGAAATATAGTGATTTATCCGTCTCGTTTTTCTCTTATAATCTCATCTCTCTCCTCTGGTTATTCAATGTGGATTGTGCGTAAATAGTAACGCATGCTGTTATTATGTAGCAAGTCTCCATATTAAAAAAATATTACTTCAGTATGGAGCCAGAGTGTGTCACTTACATCCTAGTATTATGCATAAGGAAAAAGTTGAAAAAAACCTGGAATTCATTACAACGAGATATATTGCTTTTAAGAAAATTTTACCTCTCTATATGTCTTTTTGCATTTAGCGAATTATTATAATAAGTTTTCAATAATTTTATATACCTAGATAAGCTTTAGCTTAAAGCTAGTCTTAGATATAAAGCATTACTTAATATAAAGAGTTTAGGGATATTAACATTAAATAGGTACGAAAAATAGTTTTTCACATTGTATTTTTCTTCGCGAGTTACGTGCGATTTTTGTAAAAAATTTTGGAAAATACGGAACTTGCAATTTTTAGGTAATCTTTTCATGATATTAGATTTCAAAACAGGGTAAGGTTTTGGTATTCATAGGAGAGGAAAGATAAAATAATAAGATTTATATAAATATTAATATATTTCGTTAAACATAAACTTCCTATATAAATATAATAGATATATAGCATTTTTATAGCGCTGAAATTATTGAATAAATGTAAATATTAAATGTAATAAAACGGTATTCGTACAGAGCAGAATTATGTAGTTAAGTTCCGTTTGTTTACACGTAAGTCACTCAATGATTAAGAACAAAATTAGATAATATTTTTTATTTCGTACGCGTTAGAACTCCACCAATTCGTATATTTTTTATTAGGCTAAAATAAATAAATTTATTTATTAATTTAGTATTTAAGGTGAAATTAGGAGATAAAAAAAAGTTGCCAGTAACGACCATAACAACTAACGACTAACAATCAATGGGTGTGTACCACATTTTCATTAAGAACCCTGTAAAACCAATTAGTATATGGTAACCAAATAATTCTGAATAAGTTTAACGTCAGTAATTAATATATGGGAAAATATATGCCTCTTTAAATTTTAGACCAATGTAAAACACAAGAAAAAATAAAAACTAGTGGATATTATTTTAAAAGGAAACAGCGTTTTAAAGACAAAGTAATGAATAAAGATGAGATGAAATTGTTTTACTCAGGCACTTACATTCTATTTCAATGAAGCTGATATCATTACCTCAAAACTGTCTCTTGAACGTCTGAATCAGTGACAAGAAATATTACTGTTTCTAAATTTTCAATGAAGTAAGCTGAAATTTCTTTAATGTTTCGCAAATTTACCTTTTATACGCTACAAAGCAATAATCAAGGGAGGCTTTTAAAACCAATCGAGATGATGGTAAACAAAAACTAATTTATTAAATATTTTTAAAACGGTTTTTTTTTTCGAACTTTGTTTCCTTTTTCAAATTCATTTCGTTTTATGATTGGTAAATTAAGACATAGGTATTAAAACTGAAACAGTAGATTTACTCTTATTATGGGTATTAATATATTTGCAAAAGTTTTATACGCGTGTCGTTTTTAGAACACACTCCAATGAGTGAATTTTTGGGAAACAATTTTTATAATTACGATATTAAAACTGTAAACTACAATTTTACCCTAAAATTATTACTGAATTGGGAATTAAATTTTAGAATAACATTTATGTTTTGGGCAAGATGTACGAAAAAGTTAATTTAAATAAGAAATTAATATTTTTAGCTATTTGATAAATATATACGTATTATTAATATTCAATAGACTAACCTAACGATAATATTAAAATTAAAAGCAAATATTAAAAGATAAATATAAGGGATAAATATTAAAATCAAGGCACATAAATTATTAAGTACCTTGTTATTAATATTTAGCAAATGAAATATTGGAATTAACACTCAAATTGCACGCATAACTGGAGAAAACAATTTTGGTTTCAATTTACTCATTTTATATGCAGTCGATTGAAAAAAAATATACAATATTTAACGAAACACCTAAAAAAAGGCTTATGATTCGGTCCATTTTAGCAACAAATCTCGACAGAAGATGTAAAGTTAATTTCATTGACATTTATTAATGTCCTAATTTTCAAGTACATTATGGTGTATAAATATTATATGACAAAATTTGTACACTTAAAGGCGCATAAAATTGAAACAAAAATGGAGAAAGCACATCATTTGCTAGATATTTCTTTTTTTACTCTACACAGATCCAATTATCCAATTATTCTTTTATTACACACACACTATAAACAAATTCATTACAGAACCTTATCACAAATGTACATTAGAATCAGTTTCATTAAATGATACTATTGCTATTAAAATATCTTTGTGTAAAATTTTTGCTTTCGAATAAAAAAATTGGAGGATAACCGCTTCAATTGCACAAAAAATGCAATATCGCCAAATGCAACTGCAAAGCTTGGTTTTGCGTTATTTATATTTTAAAGATTATAGCAGTTTGCCATGTTCTTATAAATGAGTTATTTTTTATTCATTTAATCAAAGAGGCTTTAGCCTTAGTAATTATGCGAAAATTATTTTAATTAATTAACAATTACGTTTTTTTTATTTTATTCATAGTGAAAATTGTATGACGATAGCATGGTATTTTACCATGTTAAAATGAATAAGTTTTTTGTTTTTTTTACTGAAGATACTGCAGTACTAATAATTAGCTTAACGTTTTAGTGATTAATAAACCATGACGGTCCGAATAAATAAGTTTTTTTTTTTCGTTTAATCAAAAATGTGACCGCATTAATAATTACGTATGTGTTACTTTGACAAGTAAATGATTTCCTTCCATTTATGATTTTATTCATTGTAACAATTATGTGACTATAGGCTAGTAATTTACCATGTTCAACCAAGTTGATTTTAGGATTCATTTAATCAAAGATGTTATTATATTAATAATTATGCGTATGTGATTTTTATTATTAAATAAATTCCTTCTATTTTAGATCTTGCTCTTTTTAATAATTATGTGACGTCATTTAGGCAGAGCAGTATACGTTATATATATATATATATATATATATATATATATATATACATACAGGGCGCAACGAGTCGTACGGAGTGTTCCAAGCATTAACGCGTTCGAAATACTGATTGGCAAACTTTTACACTTAAGAGAGAAGAAGAATATGATACAGTCAAATAAGATGAAGTAAAGGTTGAACCTAGAAACGAAAGGAGGGACTCTTTGCACAATTAATTATCATTTATTTATATGTAACTCCTGAATTTTTACCTTGAGTCTATGAGGAAAAGAGTAGGAAAGGGAAAAGCGGAAGTCTGAGGCAATTAATGACAAAAATTAATAAATATAATTAATTTTATATAAATTAATCGAGAATACATATTTCAAATTCTAAACGATAGAATAATATAATGAACAAGTAAAGATAAATAATAATATAATTTCATTAGAAGGAATGGAATAGGTATGAAGTAGGTACTAAGGATTTCTCTAATCATAAAAGAGTGTTGAAATAATTCAAATTTATACACGGAACCATAATTTGATCGAATCAATAAGTGCTTAACGTGGGTAACGTTCTAATGTGAAGAATATTGCAATTAACCTATAATTTTCACTTATGTTATGGTAAACCATTTACAAAAAGAAAATTCAAAATCTCTATTGGATAATTACTGATTTCATAATAATTATTCGAAATTATTTTATCATAATTGTGACACATTTTTGCTTCATCCAGCACACGATCGTGTACATCCTTATTTATTAAAGCCATTTTTGCTACTAAAATAACTGAATTTAAAATACGTTGGGTAAAAATGTGTTCTGTAACATTGCTATAAATGTAATTAATTATATTATTGTGATCGTCAACAAATTGCTCCGTTATTTCAATAATATTTTCACCAAACTATGTTTCTTTATTAGTTTCTTTAGTACGCAAATTGCTATATAATTTGTCCAAAATTTCAACACATAGATACTTCATCAATAAGATTCAACTATAATAATTTAATATATCGACCATAGTTACTGCAATATTATTCAATAGCATTTCCAAAATTATTTACTAAAATTTCCAACATTCATGGTAATATCATTATCATATCTATACAATAGATATTAATTAACAAAGTCTTTTAGGACTTCATAAAAATCCTTCTGAAAACTTTTCGTCCATTAACCATCTCTAATACTTTTGAATGATACCTCTATTAGGAACCAATAACGGATATGCTAATAGATCAGATTTTGAGTTGTTTTTGCTTGCACCATTTGTTTTTCGTAAAGATACAGTATTCGTTCGAATTGTGACTCACTAACAAATTGGCCAAAAACAATGGCAACACCAATTTTAAGTGCATTGGTTTAACGTCCAAGGTCTAAATTTTGGTTAACTCTGATAAGGATAGAGATTTCTCTATTTGGCTTTTCAGCTCTTACTAAGTAATCATTTATTACATTGAAAGAATACACAAAATGAATAACGTATGAGAATTCAATATGAATTGTAAATATTAGATTATTATTTCACGTTTGTTTTGATCACTCAGTCTATAATCAACAGTTTCAATGTTATAAAAATAAAACTTCGCATAACATGATCATAAGTAGAAGTAATTAGCATTGCTCTGTGAGTAAAAAATATCATATATTCTAAATTGATATTACTGCACTCAGAAATGCACCTGAATTTTTTATCTTAAAGACTGACCATAGCAAACGATGAATTGTAGCTACGAATATTATCACAATAATTCTTTGATGAAATGTTTGTAAGGAATAGTTTAATTAAATAATTGCCAAGAATACCGAGACTACACAAGTGAGAAATTAATGAAATACAATAAAACTATTGTCCGGAAATAAACACATACAATAAACGAGGAGTTTGCTTGGTTTGGCTTAAATGGATTTCTTAATAATTCTATGGAGTGGTTTTATAAACGCATAGATATGTACATTTATAAAATTAGTAGTGGATAATTGTCTGCTTCAAACTGTTTGTTTCAAAACGTTACTATTTTCAGAACTATTTTTTTTCCTCTTCGTACCATCTTTATGAATTCCATGTAAATTGGTATTATATATTAGGTCGTATTCATACCGATTTCCGGAAACAAAAATTTCTCGGAAATAATGTGGAAAGAGCAAAAGAAAAGTTTTGTCTATGAATAATAATTCTTTATTTATTTTTTCTTAATTTACTTTTTTATGCTGTCGACTACTGAAATTCTTCTTTCCATCTACTTATATTGGTGAGCAGTCAAGCAAATATTTTTTGAATTCAGCCATGTCTTTTTGTGATTCTTTGCTTTTTAAGTAAATCCTTTATTCATAATTTCTGTTTGACATAATTTTTTAACCAAATAATTTCAAAGGCTTTCTTCATCAGTACCGCCCGACTGCATGATGCTTATTTTAAATTCGGTCTGGTATTTTTTCCGCACATATTCTTTTGCAGGCATGATTGAATTTACTTTTAGATTAGATTTACTTCAAACCGAACTCTTTTCATTCTTCATTATCATTGTTGGCGCTATCATATTAAGGGGTAGAAATATGACGGGATTCATAACGAAATAACAGGATTCATCACTAATATTCTCTATTTGAATAAAACAGAACTATATAATCACTTACTTGAGTTTGAATCAAAATAAAGATTTTGCCTTTCTTTATCATAATAATTAGAATTTAATTAGCAAGTTTTCACAGAAATAGAAATAAAAGGAATAAAATCTTCTAGGTGTTAGGTTGACACTAAGGACGCCTGTTGCGATTACAAGCATAGTTTTATTTCTTTCTGGTAGCTAAACCGTAAATGGTCAGGGTTTTATAAACAAATTTATATTATTACTTATTAGATTAATATTTTAGTTTCTTTTTAGAAAATTAATTTGGTAAGTCAACGTGTGAATATAAAACGGAGTTTCATAGTGTTCTTTCTTCCTTCCTTTCTACATATTCCATCAAAATTACTACTTTTTAGGTACTAGAAACCCACATAAAGATTAATTTTTAGGGATACTTAGTATTCATGTTAAATTAATGGCAAACATTAAGAATATTATTCATTACGTAAATTTGTTTATAATAGTCTATTTTCATACATTTAATAGCATAATATAACGAATAAAAAAATACAAAGAATACCAATTTCTCAAAAATTACGAGATTTAAAATTATTTCCATAGGGGTTTCCGGTAAACTTCAGACAAATTTCAAATAAAGCTATTTTTATTTAATTTGGCTTATGCAATGTTGTACACGATTTCATAATTTATATATTTATATATATATATATATATATATATATATATATATATATATATATTTATGTATATATATTTTTTTTTTGTTTGTTTTTGCCACCTTCATGGCTGTTACTAAAAAAATTGCACAATGTATTTTACACATTGAACAGAAATGATGAACAAAATTATATTCTTTATCGACTTTCTACCTATGACAAAAATATTTATGGCGGACAGGCAAATAAATGGATAGATACAAAACTGATCTTATATGGATTTAGATTTTTTTTTCATACCGGCACTCTAAAAGTAGCTCTTAAAGTAAGTTGAAAAAAACAATTTTGACCCAAAATATCTCACTTGCACTTGAAATATCACCCTTACATTTAATATATTTTAACAAATTTATGTCCGTGGTGAAATTAGAAGTACTTACTTTTTTGCCATATTCGTGTATCCTTCCGTTTGCATGTCGCATCTCTTTTTCTCGCAGGCTCTTATTGCTGTAAAACTGAAATTTCGTAGAGTAATGTATTTATTTATTTGTTTATTTATAAAAAACAATATGTAGGACTTACAAGTTAACCAAAGCGTGTTAACACTAAAAGTACATACACTCTATGTTTATATGCAAACTCTAAAAGTACAGTAATTTATATTTCATTAGAAATATAAACAAATATTTATTAAATTAAAAAAACACACATTAATCCAAATTACACTTAAAACTAACTAACAATGTGAACTGCCAAGGAACTCCACATCGCATTTCTAAACCGGTCAATGGGATAAACAACAATTGTCACCTATTTTTAATTTAGCGCCAAAAAACTAGCAAAGGCTACAAGATATGTGTGCGCGCTCTAGGCAGATGAAACTTATTACGACTCCGTCCATTCAAGTAACTCTCTTGAGGATTAAGCATTACCAAACCCAAGATCGAGAGGTTATCAATATAACTATTAATTTAAAAATGCTCATTAAAAGCCATTTCCGTCTGAGTCGAAGTGAATTACATGCGTTTATGTCCATTATAAAATCTGATGGAAAAGTCAGGATAGTATCCATATATTTTTATTATAAAAACGTATGAAACTTCTTTAATATTTTCTCCTATATGAGTATATAAGTAGATTAATATGGAGACTCGATGAATATATAATATGAGAGTAATATATTTTTACAACGTTAATTTTTAAATACGTAATTTTTTGGTGACTACCGTATACGTCCGTCCACCTATTATATGTTTCTAGCTTCTATATAATTGTACTCATTTTTTACCGAAAATAGTTTTTAAAATCATGTGCAAATTATATAATTTTTTTTAAATAATATTGAAATATACATTAATTTTACCTAAGTATATGCCATTATAAATAATTGACATGAGAAGCACTTAGGGTGAGCATTATGTAATTTTTTTTTAAATAATATTGAGATATACATCGATTTTACCTAAGTATGTGCTATTATAAATAATTAACATAAGAAGCATTTAGGGTGAGCATTTTATAATTTTTTTCAAATCATATTGAAATATACAACAATTTTACCTAAGTATGTGCCATTATAAATAATTGACATGAGAAGCACTTAGGATGAGCATTAAGTAATTTTTTTTAAATAATACTGAAATATACATCAATTTTACCTAAGTATGTGCCATTATAAATAATTGACATGAGAAGCACTTAGGGTGAGCATTATGTAATTTTTTTAAAATAATAATGAAATATACATCAATTTTACCTAAGTAGTTGCCACTATAAATAATTTACATGAGAAGCACTTAGAGTGAGCTCACCTTACATTAATATATAATAAATTAATGGATCCAATGAGGAAAATTATGTTTTAAATTTAAATATCACGATCTTATAAAACTTAAAAAACCTTTTCAAGATATTGCGTGTTAGATTATATATATTTCACCAGTAGAGAAAATCTTTATATTATATATATAGATATTTCCTAGTAGTTTGAATGATATGTTTTCAAAACTACTAAATTTCAAATTGAACTATCAATCCACTTACAATTATTTGAGTTAACAAAAAAAAACATAAAAGCACAATATCATCAATAAATTAAATGAAACGCAATAGAAACATTCATTAATATTTTTAAATAATATTTAAATATACATCTGTTTTATCTAAGTATATGCCATTGTAAATAATTGACATGAAAAGCACTTAGGGTGAGCATTGTGTAATTTTTTAAAAATAATAATGAAATATACATTAATTTTACCTAAGTATGTGTCACTATAAATAATTTACATGAGAAGCACTTAGGGTGAGCATTGTGTAATTTTTAAAAAATAATAATGAAATATACATCAATTTTACCTAAGTATGTACCATTATAAATAATTGACATGAGAAGCACTTAGGGTGAGCATTGTGTAATTTTTTAAAAATAATAATGAAATATACATCAATTTTACCTAAGTATGTGCCACTATAAATAATTGACATGAGAAGCACTTAGGGTGAGCATTGTGTAATTTTTTAAAAATAATAATGAAATATACATCAATTTTACCTAAGTATGTGCCATTATAAATAATTTACATGAGAAGCACTTAGGGTGAGCATTGTGTAATTTTTTTTAAATAATAATGAAATATACATCAATTTTACCTAAATATGTGCCTTTATAAGTAATTGACATAAGAAGCACTTAGGGTGAGCATTTTATAATTTTTTTTAAATAATACTGAAATATACATCAATTTTACCTAAGTATGTGCCATTATAAATAATTGACATGAGAAGCGTTTAGGGTGAGCATTATGTAATTTTTTTTTAAATAATATTGAAATAATACATCGATTTTACCTAAGTAGTTGCCACTATAAATAATTTACACGAGAAGCACTTAGCGTGAGCTCAACTTACAGTGATCATATAATAAAGTAATGGATCGTTTGAGGGAAACTATATTTTTAAATTTAAATATCACGATTTTGTAAAACTTACAAAATATTTTTAAGAAATTACGTGTCGGATTATTTGTATTTAACCAGTAGAGGTAATCTTAATATTGTGTAGATATTTCACAGTGGTACGAATAATATATTTTCAAAACTGCTAGATTTCGAATTGAATCACTAATCCATTTACAATTACTTGTGGTTTATAACACAAAAACAAAACAAAAAAGCACAGTATCAATAATAGATTAAATGAAACTTAATAGAAATATTCATTAAACATATCATAACACATTTCAAAAAAGGAAAGAAAAAATTAGGCTAATAGTAAAAGTAAACTAATGTAAAGTTTATATTTTACGTCAATTTTATCCGCCTAGTAACAAAGAACAATGTAAATAAATGGAAGGGAGGGTTAGTGTTTTAAGAGGATTTCTCAGCGAGACATATTGCCGAAAGCGCCATGAATATTTGCCACGCACCGTCTTATGTAATTATATTCTACACCACAATGACCGAAGAGAAAATTAGTGCTATAATTTGTAGAATATGCGTAGAAAATCGGAGTAAATTCAGTTGCTATGTCAAGTCATTTAAAATTCCCTAGTGGAAATTTTCGGTTGTAATTTCGCGTCCTGGATGTGGATTATAACATAAATTTCAATTGAAATAATTCAAATCGGATCATAGTCCCTTTAATATAATATCCATTCTTGATTTTAGTATAAATAATGTATTGAAATAAACACGAGATAATTTGAATAAAGAAGAAAACATGAAAGTTTTGCAATAAAAAACAATAAACAAAAAAATTACGATTGATATAAATTCTAAGTGTTGGACGAGGGAATGTTCACCGTTATGATGTATATACTCTATACATCACATTATTATATGGTTCTTTATTACCATTTTCAGGGTTCCATAAACCGTCGTTCCGTAGAGAAAACGAAAACAATATTATATTACTCGGTTGTCTATTTGTCAGTCCATCTGCCGCAGCTGATTTTCATAGAAACAAAACAATGTAGAAAATATGTTTTATATTTATTTAATTTTTGTAATTTTTCTTCATTGTTAAGCTTTTTAAAATATTTCTAAAATAATCAAAGTGTGGTTAAATAATTTATTAATTTTTTTTAAATTTTATGTATTTAATATATCCGACATTTGTAGGGTTAATTATGATAAATCCATTTTCATTTTCGCTGTCTTAACCTCATTTTCCGTTAAAACTAGATAATCTTGTTCAATGGACTTTGCTGTTTAATTGTCGCTCTATGTTTAACCTTAGTATAAGTGCATCATATTTCGATAGATCTTTTTGACCCCTTTGGGTCATTTGGATAAAATTATGACAAAAGTCTCATTTAGCCCATTCAACGATATTTCAATCACTGAGCCACACATTTTGTCTTTATGTTCTATTAAATATTAAATGTAAACTCCTAAAATTTTCTAGAGGGGAGAATATTTTAAATAACAAAGGGTTTTAGGTTTAAGTTTTTCGGTTAGTTACTTCCAAACTTTAGAAATTAAAAAAAAACTCAAAAATTGTGTCAAAATTGTGTCAAAAAGAATTGCGCTTTGATATTTTACTTTAAACCATGTAATAAAACAAATATTTCAGCATTTAAATTTTGATATGAAGGATAATTACATGATATCTGGTCTAGTTTATAGATTTTTAACCCCAAATCAAATTAAATAAATAAGAAACACGTTTTTACACGAAACAAGACGATCATGTCACGTTTCGTTTAATTATTTTTAGCATAATTGAAAAACATATATAATTGTAATAAGTTTTATTTATTACATTTTAAAATCGTATAAAAAGAAAAAAAACTGAATATTACTTCAGTCATGGCTAAATATTATTGTGTTTCTGTTATTTTTTCTGTTTGGTGAAATCCTAGAAGGCAAGGCCCTTTTTTAATTATGGATTTTCCTATATAGCATACTTAAAAACTACTCAACAGAAAACAGAAATTAGACCAATCGTAAACCAAATGGCAAGTCTTCTTGCTTATGCCATCACACACCTGACAAACTCCTAATAACTCATTTTATTTCGAATTAGAAATGCTGACCAATAAAGGGTACAAAATAACTGATTTCTTAAATGTTTATTTACTTGATCTTCAACGGTCATGTGATAAATAGTTATTATGCGCTCAACCATCAATGATATAAAAATAAAAGATGAGAGTTGAGGTGTTATAAAAAACAATGTTATCGATTTTTCTTCATTATTTTATCCGTCCTAATAGTAATTTTAATCGTCTTCGCAATAGAGTTAACTAGAGTAGGGAAGATTTACAACTTTGCAATTCTTTGAATTTAATCTCACACATTACTTACTTAGCTTAAGGTAAATACCTTAAGCTAAGTAAGTAATGTGTGATAATTGTATACATTAGTTACTGCATTACTTGGATTACAATGACTTTAATTTATAGATCGACTTTTATGTAATAGATCTTATATAGTGTACTTATGTTGGTGAATAATTAGCAATATTTAATAGTGCTATTCCTAAAATAACAAATGTTGAAAGTCGTTAATTTGAGTACTAGACTTAATCCGAGTTTGGTTCCATGGTTTTATTTATTATTTCTTTATGATTATGTACACTTAATGGTGCAAACATCTGGATTATATGTGAAGACGCATTAGATCAGATAGTGAAAGGATAACGAGCAAAACAGTGTTGGACTTTACTTTTGCCGCTACGTAGAATAATGATGCTATTGAATCAGTAATGAGAATATTAAATATGTTAGTTATTAGTTATCTAATATTAGACAATATTAGTTATCTAATATTTTCCTATTGGCATAGATTGTACTCCTTGCAAGTAGGTCATAATCAACTTCTTTTTAATAGGAATATTATTTATGTCATAACTATATTTCAGATTGGAGTTATGGAGTAAAGAGTGACATTTAAATATAGTTATTTCTTCCAAACTGTTTAATACTTTTGTTATTGTTAGACTTATTTTTTCCAAAGATAAAAGTATCCGATATTTATATCTATGTTACTCTTTAAATATGTGCTAAATTACATGGCGATCAGTGAAAAATTTAGGTTGTGAAAATAAATATATTCATTCCTTAGGTTATTGTACTTGTTAGAAAAAAAAAATTTTATATTTTTACATTATTTTTGTCAAGGAATTTCTGCCTAGAAATTTCAAGTAATTATCAAAATCATCACTCTACCGAGACCGGATAGTTATCCAATATCAATGATGGAAAATATGTGCAGTTTTTTTTGAGGGAATAATGAAATTTGCGGTACTTTTTGGACTTATATTTATACTAAAAATATATATGAAAAAAAAGTTGAAAGTAGATATAGACTAATGAATTTTGTATGTTTTTTATGTACAAGTAAGTTGAAGATCGTACATTTATTAAAATAAATTTTCTTAAGATTATTGTAACAGTTGAAACGTAGATAATTGACAAATCACAAACAAATACTTTATGTGCTCCTTTTTACTTGTATAAATAGTGCTTAAATAACTAATCAAAACTTCATTTCTGTTTTGCCTATATAATGTTTTTGATTATTTTTCACATACATAGGGAACAATCATTATAGTATTAAAAAACGACATTTATGTTCTTATTTAAAAGTTTAATATACAAAAATATTTGGTAAAAAATTTTAAATAAAAGGGAGTATTGATCTTGACCTCCCTGCTTTGTTCTAATAGTGTCTGCTAACACATGTTGTGTTACGTTGGCAAATAATTAAAAGGTTTAAAAAATAAAACAACAGGTATGTTTGTTTTATTTTATGTGTTAAAAATGTTACTTGTAATATGTTTTAAATATTTTTACGAAAATGGACAAAAGAAAAGCGTAAAAATAAAACACAACTTTAACCCAAGTTTCACTGTCTTAACATTCCACAAGTTTATGCTTCAATTTCACAATATCTCTTTTGAATTCCTACAAAAAATAAACTTTTTGAAAATAAAATAATAACTCTAATTAATTTACTCTCCATTCATTCAATTAAAGAGTTTGTACTTTTAGATAATGCATATAAAAATTCAATCGAAAATTTTTTGCAGTTGCGTTTTTAAAATCGTGGATTTGTTGCGATATTAATATTTTATTGATTCGTAATTTACAGCTCCGCCTTGATGATAAGTTTGCCCGTGGTATGTTTTTTTTTATGTATTCTGCTTAGTACAGCAATATGTTTTTCACATTTAGCTGTTATTATTGGTGACTACAGTCTGCGTATGTAATTTAGCTGTGAGGAGAATCCATCGATCTCTCTCACTTTGGGTTTAGAACTCTGCTATGAAGGGTTGGAATACTGTTCCTTCTTAGTCGTGAGTGTTTAACACTGCCATCTCCTGCTAGTTTAGTAGCCAGCACATTCACATGTTCAGATAGCTTGGTCTGGTATTTAAGACTTCTGGTGGCTATTTCCTGTTTCACAGTTGTTAGGTTCAAATCTCGGAGTATGTATTTGTTACTTATACAGTTTGGGATTTGGAACATATATCTCATTGTCTTTCCAAGATCTCGATGTTACTGTTAGATGCTGTACCCCACAGCTCGATCCCGTATGTCCACCCCATTTTGCTTTCATTAGATAGTTGTGTTTTTTTTCCCGATGAGCCAGAACAAGCTTCGCAATTTTGTATCTAATTGTTTACGTTTATTCCAGATGTGTTCTTGCCACGTCAATCGTCTATCCAAGTGCATGCCGAGGTATTTAGCAGTATCTGAGTGCGGTATCTGTTGCCCGTTTAAAGCAATTGCTCGGCAATCTCCTTTTCTGAGACTGAATGTTACGTGAACGGATTTACTGTTATTCGCTTTTATTCTCCATTCTGCAAGCCACGCTTCAACTTCAGTAAGGTGTTTTTGAAGAAATATAGACGCGGTTATTGCTTCAGAATGTACGGAAAGTATAGCAGTATCATCTGCATAGGTGGCCATTACTGTGTTAACATTTTTAGGAATATCCGCAGTGTAGATCAGATAAAATACGGGCCCGAGGATACTGCCATGAGGGACACCTGAGTGGATTTCGTAGAGTTCTGACGTTTCAGTGTTGACTTTTACTTCAAAGCATCTTTTATCTAAGTACCTTTTTAGAAGTAGATAAAATGAGTACGGTAGATGCTTCTTTATTTTGTATAAGAGGCCCATGTGCCAGACCTTATCGAAAGCCTGACTTATATCAAGAAAAACAGCGGAGCAGTAGTCTTTGTTCTCTAAGGCTTCGTTAATTGTGTTTGTTAATCTATAAACTTGTTCGATTGTGCCATGTTTTTGCCTGAAGCCAAATTGATGGTCGGGAATTATTTCATTCAGTTAGGGTTGCAATAGACTCAGGATTATTTTTTCGAAAAGTTTGCCGACCAGAGGGAGTAAACTGATTGGCCTCTATGATACAACTCCAGCTGCTTCTTTACCAGGTTTCAAGAGCATTACGACCTGGGCAAGCTTCCATTGGCAGGGGAAATGACAGAGTCTCAGACATGCGTTGAATAGTACTACCAGGTACATTTATCCCTTTCTTGGTAGGTTAGTTAAGAGAGTAGTATCTATTTGGTCATAACCGGGAGCTTTTCTGACCGGGAGAGATTTAATTGGTCTATTAACTTTTCTGGGGCTCACTGGTTTTAATGGAAGACATAATTGACCTGGAGAGTTTAAGAAGTCTGTTATTTCTTTGTCTTTTTCCAGGTTGCTGCTCGGTAAAAGCGTAAAGACGTCTTTGAGGTGTTGCAAAAGTTGTTGCCTTCTCGTGGTCCTATCTGGCCCAACAGTCATCTCTTCTTATAGGTGGCATGTGTTCTTTCGGTCGCTTAAGATTCTTAGTAGCACGCCAAAGCGAGTAATTACTATCCTGGTAAGGCGTAAGGTGGGCTAGATAATTTTGAAAGTTTAAGTTGTCATGCTCATTAATCATTTTTTTGAGTTCCTCAGTCGCTCTGTTCAGGATTGTTTTATCTGAGGGATACCTAAATCTATGCCATTCTTTCCTTAATCTACGTCTTTCCAATACTTTCTTCATTATGTTCTTATGTGTTATGTGTGTGTGGAAAAGGAAATTATTTAATGGCAGGGAAAATAACCGAGGATGGCAATCAAATTTTTCTTAAATGTACTCACTTTGGGAACAAAATATTTTATAATTTCCATCAAAACAAATTTACAAAATCATTCCCGTTTAAGGTCACAAAATTAAACCATTTCGAATCGGTCAACCCAACGTCCATAATGATTTGCCTCTTTCCATCCATCTCTATGCATCATATATTTGTATTTAGAGTAATTCGTCAGATATCCTTTGCTATTCTAAAAACTATCGAAGTATATTAATTCTGCCCTTCAAGTTGATGCTGATTAAATACATTTATAGATGAGAAAATTATATTTTTAGTTTTTTGGAATTACGGACCAAAAATAAATTTAGGAAACTTTGTATTTTTTTTTAAATGGAGGAAAGGTTTTTTATACTGAGAAGATAATAAGTATTTAAAATCGTCAAAAGAAAATCTTAAATATTACTATTTAAATATTATATCAATTCTAAGCTATCCTCAGAGATCTGGCCATTAACGGAATAGAAGGAAAAATTCGTAACACTTTTTTATAATATATTCAAAAGTGATATTTTAAAAAGAAGTAATTTATTAAATAAAAATGTAAGAATTGTGGGGAGAAAATTCCATATGAAATTCCTTTATACTTTATTAGGATTATAGCTACTCGTAGATTTAACTATAATAAAACATTTATTCAATTTTACCGCTTCTCCTTTCTGTAATAGAACAAAAGCAATTTAAAAAATTGAAGCAATTGGAAAGACTTTATAATAATTGTTATTTAGTATTGGTAATATTTAGCTGAAAAAGAGCAGATTGAATAAATTTTTGCACATTGTCAAGATACCCCTCAGTCATATGAATGTTAAATCCAATACCTATTCAGAATATTATTAGTTTTAGATCACTTTACTTTAATCTATATGAATAAAAAAAATATACATATATATATATATATATATATATATATATATATATATGTATATATATATATATATATATATATATATATATATATATATATATATATATATATGTACATAAATTAAGTTCCATTTTGATCCCGTTGAAAAAAGAAATAGGTTCTTTTAAATTTGTATGTAATATAAATAAACATCCCTATATATTTTTGTGAAATTATACTTGTTGAAAAATTTATAATATCAAAAAAATATTGAGTTAAAAGTCAAGTTGATTAAACTATCTGGCTCAATGCTAAATAAGTCATTGAATTGTAATGGAATTTATTTGAAATGAATTTCTTTAAAAATACTCTTTAGAAAAATATTTCAATAATTTAGTAATATGATAAGTTTTTGATTAAAAATAATTATACTTAAAATATGAGGCATTTTTATACACAAGAATAAAATTTATAGTAACACATATTGCTAAAATGGAAATGTTAAAAATGGATTCAATAATACATAAATTCCGAAAGTAATATAAACAGATAGTGGTCTACTTTGCTAATTGTGTGTTAGTTATATTGACTGAACAATAAGAAAGCAAACAATAATGGTAATGGCTGGAATTAATTACATTATATACATATATAATTACATTATATATAACTATATTTTTGGAAATGTAAAAGATACAATTTCAACATCAGGTTCATTTGTAACATCAGACCGTTATAGTGCATTCAATTCAGGCAGATAAATTAATAGCGGTTATATAAACATCCTGAACAATCTTCGAATTTTGCAACTTTCCTTGATTGTAAGGTTGAGACGTTACAATCAAAGAACAAGCGAGACAGCGATGAAAAATACTTGAATATAGAAATGGTGCATTTATATTTTAAAAATTATTTTCATTTAATTTACTGCTGCGTAGATAATTATATTAAATAATTATCTACGCAGCCGTAAATTAATGAATGTATGAAAATGTATGAAAATTTTGAGAAGAAATGCAAATATTCTTTTAATATTCGCTTATAATATTGCTGAGATGTAAGGGTAAATAACATATTACATTGTTTTAACACATGTATGAAATTGTGAAAATTATTATTATTTCATAACATTTTCGTATTAGTTTTAAACCAAAGTAACCGTAAATGAAACCAGAGTTTCATATAATATTAATATCCTTTCAGTCGTCCATTAACACGAATACGTTCTAAAATAAAACAAATTTCACAGCGGTCACAAATAAAACTGTTAGCCTCAACGTAAATGTGTACACACATAATTCACCTTGTACTCCCTATGGCTCTCGCCATCAGACTAAATAAAGCGAAGATTATAAATATCTTCACGCCAAACCCGCTATGTGAAAAACCTTTTTCCTTCGCGTTCCTTCGTTCATATTTTGTTGAATTCATTAACCCACATAATGTAAAGCTACTTCCGTGCATTTCTCCTCCGTAATGGCTGTCGGATGCTGCGAGATGAACATTTTTTACGCAACATCGGGTCACGAGTCGCACAGTAACACTATGATGTGGATAACTGGAAGGTTCTCCTCGGAGTTGTATACGAAATGACATAAGAAAGATCTTTATCTAATTGTTCCAACTTCTCCTATCTATTATGTTAGCAGTTTAAAATTTATTTCTTTTCCGATCGGTTTGTTTACATTTGAAATTGGATCGACTCTGATTTCAGATGCGGAGAATTGATGGTAAAAGACGAATCACGAAGAAATTGTATAAAAACATCCGAGTATATCGATCATGAGTGATTTTGATATAATACGTATATTCATTTTAAATATATACATATATTGTAAGTGGATATATTATATATATATATATATATATATATATATATATATATATATACACATATATACATATATAAAATGTGTATATTATATCGCATTCCAATAGTGATTTAAATATGCACAGTATCTGATATCTTCCGTATGTAACGATTCTAACCTCATCTAACTTGATAATGTTTTTTTTTGCTTAGTTGGCATCAAATGTAAAATATATTGTGTTTTAGTACTCAGTTTTTAATTACTAAGTGATAAAAGTATTAAAAGTAAAAAAAAATTAATTATATTTTATTGCAAAATGTCCCGAAAATGTGTGAATAACCCCGACAATTTTTGTTACATTTGTGGTTAGGTGATACCCAATAAACAAAAGTGTTCTACATTATCTACCATAAAAATGATTACTTTTACTACTTAAAAAAAGACATAAAATAACAGAATAAAAGCTGGGTTCCACAGTTCTGCTGACATCTAAAATTTTTCCATTCTAATTTAGACTTTTTCCCAGACATCTGAGGGGTTTATAGCAATGAACATGGGACGTGTTTCCATTAGGACATCGCAAATATGGAAAAACGATATCAGGGCTAGTGGAAAGCTTAAATTTTGCCAGATTATTGCTGGAATGTTTGTCAAAATGTTTCAGAAGCAGAATAAAAGAGGGAAAAGAAAAACAAAGACCAAATTCTGCTAATGAATAGAAAAACGATATTTTTTCTGTTAATTGATGCAAAAAATTTAATTCCTTTTCCAAAAAAAATAAAAACTAATTTTAAAATATATATCTTACTTATTCTACTTGTAAAAATTAATAGAAAAAACTACATTGACTGAAGAATATTTTTTCAAAGTTAAAATTTAGAGATCAGATCTATTGTAATACGATAAAAACTATTTTATCTTAAACATTAATTAACAAACGTAAAATACCGGTAAAAATACCAATGCGGGAGAATCATTTTATATCACTCAGTAAATTTTTATTATAATTGCGTCAGTGAATACAAAAATCGTTTTCGCCTATTAAAAAATCCACTTTTCTGTTTGTTATGTTTCTGTTCAAAATGAGTTTATACATTGACAATCCTTCGAGGATTGTCAATGTATAAACTCATTTTGAAGAAATTTTATGAACTTCTGCAAACTAAACCCAGTTATTTTATTCCAAACAGGATCTATATATTAAGTAATATTTAAGTACAAATTTACTATTATATATTATTCATAAATATTTTATAACTTGGTATGCACTATTAAGCCCGTGTGTGCATTATGTCAGTAAATGTAAAATATTTTATTCTATCTACATCCACCGATACAATAAAGATAAGGCTTAACTCGGTTCATTAATGAACGAACTTTAGTACTTTCATAACTTAAAAATGCCCTAAATTGGATTTGTCGTCAAACTTTTGGCATCAGTTCTGTGGTCGCAATCTCGTCTTCACTGATTTATTCGCAAGGTATGATTTTTTCGAGAAAATATTTGGACCCACGAAATATTTTCGCGGTAAAATATTGTATTTTCCATGAAATTCCTTTAGAATACGCTTTAAATTAACTCAGTTATTTTTATGCACGTATGAAATTAATTGTATCCTTATGAAAATAATTAAATTTTTTAATTTATATTGAAGCATATAGCGTATATTTGTTATAAACAAAATATATAAAACGAGATGTCGATACTTTTTTTTATGTCGTTAGATATTATCATAGACAGGATTAAACATATTTCTGAGGAGTTATTATTGACAAATTGTTGGTTTTAGGAATGTCCTTATATTTACTTTTGACAATCAGAGAAAAACGCAAGAGAATGGTTTCATATATCGTGCAAAAGTATTAACTTATTAAGTTTCTATTTGAAGTAGTTTGTACGTAAAGTTGCTAACCTCGATATTCCACGCGAAGAACATTACACTCTTTTCTCAAGTCTGAAATAACTTTTCATATGGATTATTGATTTACTCACCTATGATGAAAGTACTTAATCGATTCTTTCTTTCTTAAGTTCATAATCAACAGTAATTAATAATTTGAAATAATTTTTAGGGCCTTAGGCCGGGCTTAACTAGGCTGTGGTTGGGCGGGCGGACTCGGTGCCGCCCGTTGGGCCAAGCGAGGGTCTGGGTTTTTGCCGCCTCTTCGCTGGCTGACGACATGAAGGGGCGGATTTTTCCCAGACTGGGTTAAATCGTCAGATCTGAAGGTCAAATACCCGTTTAAAGTGCTGTACACGGGCATTTTTTTTAAATTTTTTTTTTTTTTAATTTTCGTCAATCATTATGTAGTTATCTTTCATTCATGGGAATAAATACAGATCACTTGGTACGTGTTCATGATTGTATGTATTTTATTGCGATCGCGTTGTGCTCGAAACTTTTACAAGGCAACTAGCAAAAAATTGTTACGTAAAAAAACACAGAGAGCCGTCACGGGACGCCTCGCAGATGTGAAACATCGTGTTCGTACAAGTAATATGTATAAAAGACAAGATTATTGATGTAAAACATCTATAGGCGCAGGTATAAACCGGATCATTGGCATGGCGACGCTTGCCTATAAATGGTGACTTTATTTAATAAACATTTATTTACAATTAATATAAAAATAATAAAGCAGGTTATGTGTACCGTAGTAAACAACAGCGTCGAACTGAGTGAGGAGGGGGTCGCGTAGTCGGTTGCGCATGGCGACACGTCGCCATACCGTACACTCTACTACATATAGACTAGATATATATACCTTAGTATAGCGTGGCGACCTGTCGCCACGGCAAGCGTCGCCACACCAACGATCCGGTTTATACCTGCGCCTATAGATGTTTCACATCAAAAACATTAAGTGTCGAGTGAAAAGTTGAGACGAGTGACATTTCACTAAACTTTTTAAAATTGCCTGTCTCAGGTAATTAGGCGCAATCGAAAAAAACATTCCGCTCCAGAGGCGACCAAATGGTTCACAAAAGATGTTTTACGCAGAAAAATTTACGATTGTATGGTGATGCAGTCAACCAAATCTTTTTTCACATGTTCATATAATTAATTGAAAGGTCGACCGTGCTATATTTTCGTTTATATACGATTCTAAGTAAAGTTTATTACTTTAGCTACCAGCTGCTAAATATCTCTTTATGTTCAATTAAGTTCAAGCCTTAAACTTATGTCATGAAATGTCGAAATATTTAGCCCAATGTAAGGGCTTAGGCACGTTTATAATTACAGATTTCCGCATTCCCGATAATGTAAGATGGATTGTATGAAACAATTATCCACAACATCCATCTTCGATTCGGACTTAAATTATATATACTCATGTTTCATGGTGAATAATATTAGACCTTTTCCTTTAAAGCAAATATATGATATCCTTATTTGTAACTTTTGAATGTTTATTGTTGACATATAATTATTGTTCTTAAGCCAAAAAATGGGAAAAATATACAACATTTATTTTACCAACTTAAGTACATAATCAACAGTAATTAATAATTTGAAATAAAACTCACTTTTAAAAATTTTTCCTATATCCCAGTTTTAAAAGAAATTATCATATAGATATTTACGATTTGTTAACCTAGTTTTGAAACCCGAAAATAGTTCTTCGGTTCCTAAAGAAAAGCAAGTATTATCTTTTGTCAGTAAATTAATAACAAATTTTACATGACTGCCGTATGAATTGGTCATCTTGATCTAATATCCAACAGTTTTTAAATGTTTGTTTTATTCTGTAGTTTTTGGTACCCTGTTAAGCCAAGTGTTTGTCTATGATTTTAAGTTTTAGGCTTTAAAATATATTTCCTATTCGCTTATTCTATTACCAAATAAAATATAATGTTAAAAAAATGATCTCTCTTCCTATTTGTACGAACGGATTTACCTAAAATACTGAAGCTACGACATGAATTTCACAGAAATTATAGATATTATTACCGCAATGAACTGGTTTCATTGTTATATCTTACACGACGCCGAAGTTATGATGTGGATATTAGATTAAGCAAAGACTAGTCTACACACTCTCACTCTTAAATCTCTGGGATCTATTTTATACTTTGCATAGCCCATACTTTATATCTAATGCTGGTCAAGTACAAATTAAAAAAGAGTCGAATAAATGAAACTACCAGTACGGAAGCATATAATTACTTAATTATTTTATCAGTACCCAATATAGATATTTTAAGATAAATAAATATAATTAAAGCCTGTTTATGGTCTTCAACGCTTTCATTTATACTTGTTTGGTTATTTAAGTTTAACAAAAAAGCATATATACATATATATATTTATATATATAACATATTAAAACATCCCACTTATATTTCAGAATTCCATGCAGGCGATGTCGCACGGTACCGCCAGTTAAATATATTTACTGGAAAAGAGTGTCTTTTGAATATAATCATATTTCGAAAGAAATGTTAGAAAAAGAGAAAACAATTTACTCAATTGAATAAATTTGTTGTTTTTCATATTTGTATGGCTAGATTCGTGGGGTGTATTAAGTGACGTATTCTTTCCAATAAACATGTAATGTTTCAAATTAATGAGTATTCGTATTTCTGAATTGTATTCGTTCGAAAAATTAAAGTTCAAATCACAACGGTTCTTTCAATAAAGCGGTTTACTTAGAAACTTGAAATTTATTATAATAATAAATATATTAACTGGTATGTATTTAAATAAATTAAATTAAAAAATATTCATACGAAAATATGGGCGGGGGGAGGTTAAATAAAGCATTCGAAATTAATTTCTTTTAATTCCTTTTATAGTAAAGGTATTTTTGAAAGAGCTAGTTACAAAGTCTCTAAAACATTTTTTTTATAATTTTCGTTGCCATAAGTTCAGAAATATACTGCAATCATGAACTCATTTTCCTCTTCCCTTATTTCCAAAAAATAATAATATTTCTATGTATCTTTATATGTTTATAAGTGCATAAATGTATGGAACCCTCATAGTTTATTTGCTCGGCAGATTTTTTTATTATTTTACATGAAAATTTAGAGCATTTTACATAAAAGAAAAACATTAAATGATTTCAATAAAATGTCATGCAATTTTTTGTAAGTTGCACACTACTTACGTTTTTATTACACTAGTAGTGAATAATAATTCGTTTAGTTACCATAAATCTGATTAGGATTCGGATGATTTACGAGACGGGTAAAATTTATTTCATAAACCTTAAAAAAAAATAATATGATATTTAGAACGAACCCCACTCAGAATGCTTGGTTGGATTGTGCGAGTATATACAACAACAACAACAAATCGTTTGTCGTTGTGAAACAAAATTTTAATTTTTTCATAAAACACACAAATACGAAAACATGGAAACACACACGCACCCATTTACATATGCACGCACGCATATCCGTGTACTTGCGCGCATGTACGCTCGTAGGCTAACATGAAGTACACGTACACAAACAAACGCCGCGCGCGCACTTACACACGTACGCACATTCGCACACGCGCACGCGCACATATACATGCACACCCATACACACACACGTACGCACGCATGAACGCACGCACACACGTGCACACGAATGCGTACACGCCCGCGTGCAAGCAAGCACGCACTTTAATTCATAATAGTGAAACATGAGTGGAAAAAAATTAAATTATTTTTTTCCTCAAACGAAAACTTCCTTTAAAATTGTTACGCCATTAAAAGGGAAATACATCAATAAATATCTTTTATTTCGATAAACTTGGGAAATTTGGCAATCTTGCCTTTTCAGGATGTGACTTTTCAGGATGTGATTTAACTTTCCTAAGAGTACCTTCCTTTTGCGTAATTATGTAAAAGAAAGTGATGCAATACAAAAGTATCAATATTTTTATAATTTTGTCGACAATGTGTATGGCACGATATTATAATATGACAATGAAGAAAAGTGTGTGGGATAACGACAAACCGCGGACATCTAAGGTAACGGCATGCCTTGTAGGTCAACAATGTAACCTGCTGCTACCGTGGCTGATCTACATTCCTGTAAAACCGTTGCGGTTACTTTGAGAATGTGTAGCTACATGGTGTATAGCTACATAGATAAACTGATATGTAAGTAAGCTTATACCATCGTATTAATATTGTTATCTTTAACATAAGTCAAATTTATTTATATCGATATTTTTTTAAAATAATCTCGCCGATTTATCTACTAAATCCATCGGTTATACCGTGACAAAAAATAATATAAAATTTATATCCCGGTATTGCTATATA